>WNYA01000508.1:98469-148095 GCA_019512145.1 Engystomops pustulosus | reverse complement strand
TGGGGGAGCTGTATATAGTGATTGCTGGGGGAGCTGTATATAGTGATTGCTGGGGGAGCTGTATATAGTGATTGCTGGGGGAGCTGTATATAGTGATTGCTGGGGGAGCTGTATATAGAGGTTGCTGGGGAAGTTGTATATAGTGATTGCTGGGGGGCTGTATATAGTAAATACTGTGTGCTGTATATAGTGATTGCTGGGGGGCTGTATATAGTAAATACTGTGTGCTGTATATAGTGATTACTGGGGATCAGTATGTAGCGATTGATGTTCCTTGTCTGGACTACATTAATTGGGCCCCTACCAGATTTTGCGCACAGGGGCCCGCACCAACTTTACTCTGGCCCTTTACCTGAGTGACTGTGTTACATATATACCGGTATATATATAGATATATATATATAATGATCTTGGTTCATTTGCCATTGTACAGTATACATTTCCTGTCAGGGCTGAGGTGGAGCTGTTCTGTGATTTACCTTGTTAAGTTAATGAATAAAAAACTACCTTTGTTTTACTGAGATGAAATGACTGTGATATTATAATTTATCTGTAGCTGATATTCGGAGATGTCTCGCAGTTATGAGCTGCAGATACATATTCCATGGAGAAGGTGTGGAGGTATTTTGTATTTATAGTTGTGTATATAGTGTGATGTGATCGTGGGGGAGTTGTTTTGAGCTGTTTTGTTTATAGTTGATTGCTGAAGGAGCTGTATCTGAAGGAGCTTTGTTTTTGCTATATAGTTATTACTGGGGGCTGTGGTATTTTATGGGGGTGTATGGTAGGGGGGGGCTTTGTATGGATCTGGGGCTTTGTGTATGGGTTTGTATATAGTGGGTAAGTGAGAGGGATTTGTGGGGGGGGATTGTTGTATGTAGTAATGCGGTGGTGCGTGAGAGTGGAGCTGTTGGTATAGTATTTAGATTTTTCTATTGTTTTTGTTGTATAGGTGATTAATGGGGGCTTTTGGGCTGTTTTTATGTATCTCGGATTGGTGTTGCTCTGGAAAATAAATGAACCATAAATAGCAGTTCGAGATCGCCGGGGCGGTTGTAAATAGAGATGCTGGAGGAGCTGCTTTAGCTTACTGATACATGATCTGAATGGTGGAAGCTGTTGTTTCCCCTCTGTATAGAGTAATTGCATGGGAGCTTTGTTTTTTATAGTGATTTTCTACGGAGCTGTGTATCGTGATACTTGTGGAGCTGTATTACAGTGATGTGGGGAGCTGTATACAGTGATTTCTGGGGGGAGCAGTTATATAGTGATTAGGGGAGCTGTTAATATAGTGGATTACTGGGGGAGCTGTATATGTGATTGCTGGGGGGCTGTATATAGTGATGTGGTTGTAGTTTGTATATGGTGATTGATGGGGGGTTATGTGTATAGCGATTGATGGGGGGCTGTATATAGTAAAATGCGTGGGGGAGCTGTCATAGTGATTTGCTGGGGGGAAGCTGTTGTTATAGTAAATGATGGGGGGAGCTGTAGCATAGTGATTGATGGGGCGAAGGTTATAGTAAATGCTGGGGGAGCTGGACATAGTGTTTTGCGGGGTCCTTTAGAGACTGATGTGCTGGGGGCGGCTGTAATAGGGATGTGATGGGGGGCTGTATATAGTGATATGGGAGCTGTATATAGTGATTAGCTGGTGGAGAATATAGTGAGAATGGGGTGGAGTTTTGTAAATAGAGCAAATGGTGCTGGAGGGGCATTTGGAGCGGGCGGGACTACATCGATTGCTGTTGGAGCTGTATATAGTGATTGCTGGGGAACTGCATATAGTGATTGCTGAGTCGCTGTGTATATTGACTACTGGTGGAGCTGTATATAGTGATTATTAGGAGCTGATCCAGTGATTACTGGGGAGCTGTATAAAGTGATTTCTGCGGGAGCTGTATATAGTGATTGCGGGGGGGGCTGTATATAGTGATTACTAGGAGCTGTATACAGTGACTGCTGCAGGAGCTGTATAAAGTGATTACTGGGAGGAGTATATAGTGATTGCTGGGGGGCTGTACATAGTGATTGCTGGGGGAGCTGTATACAGTGATTGCTGGGGGAGCTGTATACAGTGATTGCTGGGGGAGCTGTATACACTGATTGCTGTGGGAGCTATATATAGTGATTTCTGGGGGGGCTGTATATAGTGATTACTGGGGGCTGGATATAGTTGTTGCTAGGGGAGCTGTATATAGTTATTTCTGGGGGCTGTATATAGTGATTTCTGGGGATGTATATAGTGATTTCTGGGGGCTGTATATAGTGATTGCTGGGGGCTGTATATAGTGATTACTGGGGGCTGTATATAGTTGTTGCTAGGGGAGCTGTATATAGTGATTTCTGGGGGCTGTATATAGTCATTTCTGGAGGCTGTATATAGTTATTTTGGGGGAGCTGTATACAGTGATTTCTGGGGGAGCTCTATATAGAGGTTGCTGGGGAAGTTGTATATAGTGATTACTTTGGGCTGTATATAGTGATTGCTGGGGGGCTGTATATAGTGAATACTGTGTGCTGTATATAGTGATTACTGGGGAGGTTGTATATAGTTATTGCTGGGGATCAGTATGTAGCGATTGCTGTTCCCTGTCTAGACTACATTCATTGGGCCCCCACCAGATTTTGCGCACAGGGGCCCGCACCAACCTTAATCTGGCCCTGTACCTGAGTGACTGTATTACATATATATATAATGATCTTGGCTCATTTGCCATTGTACAGTATACATTACCTGTCAGGGCTGAGGTGGAATTGTTCTGTGATTTACCTTGTTAAGTTAATAAATAAAAAACTGCCTTTATGTTACTGAGATGAAATGACTGTGATATTATAATTTATGTGTAGCTGATATTCGGGGATGTCTCGCAGTTATGAGCTGCAGATCCATGGAGAACGTGTGGAGCTGTCAGTGAGTCAGTACACGGCACATCCCGGTCTGTTCCTGAGCGGCTGCTGAAGCCTCCAGAGATTGTTCTGCTTGGGCTCATTGTCTGATTAATTATTCTGTGTTTATCATTTTGTAGAAACCTGATACAGAATTTATCCTCACAATGTAAACTCTCATCCGCTGATTTACATGACACCATCAATATTTCCAACTGGGAGATGTAATTGTGGAGCGGCTCCTGGGAATCACGGAGAACTCTCCCTCTTCATCATGAAATGATTGAATGTTTTAACCCATAGATTATAAAAGAAACAACTTTGTGGATTCTTAATATCATTTTTATGTAAGAAAATACTTTGAGAGAGTTTTGTTTTAAATTAGTGATATTTTAGGAACAATGGGGCAACTTTTTCAAGCATTGAGCAGGAGTTTTCCTTGAACCAGTAAGACTGGGTTTGACCTAATGGGGCACATTTACTTAGGATCCATCGGACGCATTAAAGTCGGGTTTCCCGAATATTTCCGATTTCCCCTGAATTGCACTGGGGTTTTTGGCTCACGCAATCAGATTGTGGCTTTCATGCGACACAAATTGGGGGGGCATGGCTGACTGATTTGGAAACTGCGGAATTTAACATTCAAATCGTGTCGCAAGATCAGCACTCACATGCACCGGGAAGAAGAAGGTGAACTCCGGCGGACCTGAGCGGGCAAGCGACACATTCAAGAAATTGGGCGCAGGCTGTAAGTGAATTGCGGCAGCTCCGAATCCTCGTCAGATATTACGGATCGGCGGACGTAACGGGACGGATAAGTAAATGTTCCCCAATGTGTCACATTTAGTTAGAAAGTCTGAAACTGCACTAAAAGTGCATTGTCCGATACCTGTGCAAGCCGTTTTAGCTTAGAGTAACGTGCACAGCCCGACAAAAGTGCAGTGCAAAAACCCTTAGTAAATGTGCCCTGTTTGTGTCTTCCACCTGCTCCCAAATGTTGACGTGCGATTTACCATTGTTTTCTGCCAAGACATAGTTCCAAAGAATTGAGAAAAATTACTCCGGCCCCACCAGGCGGGGGAAAGACATTGGTGCATGGGGGTATTTGCACAATTCTTTGCAACTTTTCCAAGCAGTGTGCAGGATTTTCCTGTGTAGCAGTAAATCTAGTAATAATAAGTCTTTCACCTGCTTCCTTAGTGTTGGCTCATGATTTAACATAGTTTTTCCCCTAAACAATTGAGATTTAACATTCCAGTCCCCACCAGATGTAGGAAGGACATTGGTATAAGTTGTGCTAAATTTTACGTTCAAGTTCCGCGAATACAAAATATCAAAACTTCAAGTTAAAGTTGGGAACTTCATACAGTGGGACCTGAGCTTGTGCTTGTGTTTGGCTCCCCGCTTACTCTCCATGGTTTGGGGGACATTGCGGTGGACTGAAGGCTTCATCTTTCCCCCCTTTGCTGGCTGCCCCGGGCTTCCTGATCACCACCTCTTTGTCCGAAGTATCTCTGCCTGCAACAAATTCTTCATTGGTCTTTATTAAATATTTCAGTTAAAAATGAATATGTATGTAGCAAAAAACAATCCTTGTATACCCTTAGAAATAAAATCTGTGGCACATTGGTGGCTTACTTCCATCATTTCTTTGATTGTGTTTTTACATATTCTTCTTTGTTATTGTTGTATGTTGTCATTGTTATATATCTGCACATAAACACATTTACTTACCCGTCCAGAGGAGTTCACAGAAAGTGCATCGTCCGACTATAATGCCCTCTGCTGCGATTCTCCAAGATTGTGCGCCCGATATCGTGCATGTGTCGCTTCCCCGCTCAAAGCCTTTTAAGACAATGGCCCAGATTTATAATACTGGCTGCACCAGTTTATAGGTGTAGACTGCATATAGATATATGTGAAAACTGCTTGTACATGTATTTATGCACCAGTATTGTAATGCGGCTGGTATACTGTGCACGTAAAGGGGCGTTCCGGTGTACACCGTGCACCACATTCAGTCTGACATGAGTGTGGTGCACACCTGTTAAACTAAGTGCACTAAGTCTAAGTCTGGATGTGCCAGATTCATGTTGGGGCTCCAGTCTTCAGTAATCCTCTGCACTTTCCACATTAGTAATGAAAACTGCACAAAGTTCACACTGCATCACTAATAATAACTCTTGGCCAATTTATACAGAGGTACAACAGCGCATCTTCTATAGGAACTATATTAACGGTTAAAACGACGTAGAAGATGTTTTACATCACTAAATATTTATTGAAGCTTTAATGACCTGAATAATTAACCAGATTTTGAAATTATTTTTTTATTTTATTTTATTTTTATTCATTGATTTATTAAATTGATCATAAAGCAAAAAAAGAGAAAATAGGAAAACACAACTACAATTATTTAGAGCAAACCAATCTAGCACCTACTATTTAGCACACTATAATTTGTATCTTTGCAAAATTGTAGTTTTGGAGTTCAAATTAGGATTGAAAATTAAAATGTAGATTTTCGGAAAAAATATACAACCCAGAACTCCAGCACATGAGGTCAGGATGGCGAATACCTCCACAGCCACCATGTATTTCCCTCTGGTGCTCAGATAAGCCGGGATCATGGCGATCCAGACACTGCAGAACAGCAGCATGCTGAAGGTGATGTACTTGGCCTCATTAAAACTGTCCGGTAATGTCCTCACCATGAAAGCCAGAACAAAGCTCACAGCCGCCAGGAGCCCCATATAACCCAACATGGAGTAGAAGCAGATATCTGACCCCTCATTACACTGAATGATGATCTTCCCAGGATACGTGTGATGGTTATACTCTACATAAGGAGGAGACACCGACAACCAAATAACACAAATAAGAACTTGTACAGAAGAACACACCAGGACCACATAGATAGAAATATTGAACGAGAGCCATTTTGTCCAGGAACTTCCAGGTTTGGTGGCTTTGAAGGCAATGCAGACTGTGATTGTTTTGGCCAAAAGAGAAGAGACTCCAATAGTAAAAAAGATCCCAAATGATACTTGTCTCAGTAAGCAGGTGATGTCCACTGGACGACCAAGGAAGAAGAAGACACAGAGGAAGCTCAGCAAGATGGAGACCAGGAGGATGAAGCTCACAGTCCGGTTATTGGCTTTAACAAGTGGAGTTTCCCAGAAATAAATGAAACTTATTAATATGAAGGAAGTTACTACTGAAAGAATTACAACGATTACTACAAATAACAAAGGTAAACTTTCCTTCTCATAAGACAGAAACTCATAGGATTTTAGAAAACATTTCACTTTCTTGTCATCAGGAAACTGATCTTTGGGACATTTATGGCAAATCTCACTGTCTACATTATCAAGAAGTAAAATAGAAATATACTAGTTATTAATTATTATTAATGAAGTATGAGTGTTACTGGTATAAACACTATAATGAGAGGTTTATTCATTGAAAATGGAGCTTAGATGAAGGAAAACAAACAAAAGAAATATATGTGTATGCCTTGTTTTTCCTTATTTGTGTTTATAAAGAGCAAATCCTAAGGTAGTCCACATAACGTGAACACAGCATCATCTGACATATCATATGGGGGTGACATCAGGTATTACTCAGTTTAGTCTATGAATACATAGAGATTTCATGAGGGTTCCCGAGATCGTGTGAAGTTGCTTCACCCGGGACTGTTCTCGACAGTTCACTCTCGAGAGTGATGGATCTAGAATTGAAGAGATATACTAAACACTTGCTTGTTTCAATCATGTGAATATCTTGTCTCATTTGGTAAATATGTTCCACCCAAGACATTCGAAAAATAACATATTTTTCCTTACACTACTGAGCCAGTTTATTGGTTGGATTCCAAAGCTTGTAGGATAGCGTTCAAGAGTAGCTGCGCCACAAAATGGTTAGTCAATGTATATGAGGGGTGTAATCCATCCAAATATTGCCGCACTATGGAGGCAAAAGAACAATGTGCGAGCACATTTACTCACATGTTCTCTCGCGATACCGAGGTGCGTTGTCCGACAGGGATTTTGGGGCTGCCGTGAGTTCAACTAAGATTGTTGACACCGATATCTGGCAGTGTGTCGCTTTCCCCGCTCAGGTCCTGGAGGGTTCACCTTCTTCTTCCGTGCAGGTTAAGTGCATTGGTTGGTGTATATGCGCTTCTGTGCAGGACGTAGTCACTAAGATCGCACACCGACTATCCTGCATGTGTGCTTCCCCGCTCAGGTCCTGGAGTTCAACTTCTTCTTCCTGGGCATGTAAGTGATTGCTCCGTGGTTATAATGCGCTGTGACGGGAGTAACACTAAGATTCCTAGCCAAGCATTCCGAATATTGAGTGTGTCGCTTCCCCTCCAGGTCCCCGGATTCCCTTCCTGTCTTCTCTAGGTGCATGAAGTGCATTGTCCGGTGTATAATGCGCTGTGCGGGAGTCACTAAAGATCATAGCGCCCGAATATTCTAGCATGTGTCACTTCCCCACAGGTCCCGTGACGCACCTTTTTCTGGTGCATGTAAGCTGCATTGTCCGTGTATAATGACTGTACGGGGAGTAACTAATATCCTGCACCCGAGTATCCTGCAGTGTCGCGTTCACCGCTCGGTACCATGGAGTTCACATTTTCTTCCTGGTGGCTGTAGTGCATTGTCCGTGTATAATGCGCGTGTGCGGGAGAAAGTCACGAGAGATGCCTGGGCCCGATATCCTGCATCTGTGGTCGCTTCCCCTCAAGGTCCAGGAGTCGCCTTTGTTCCTGGTGATGAAGTGCATGTGCTTGCAAACTAGAGACGACCTGAGCTCTTTGCGAACACTTAACAATGCTGGGTACGTTGATTGCGAGACGAACTTTTCCCGATGTCTCGAGTGCTAGTTCGGAATTACGAAACCCATTGAAAGTACAATGGGAGACCTACGAGCATTTTTCAGGGGACCAAGGCTCTGCACAGGGAAGCTTGGCACACCTGGGAAACCTCAGAAAAGCGATGGAAACACGGACGAGGATAGAACTGGACAGGAAACAGCGAGGGGGCAGCATGCTGGATAGCCCTGAGGCGCTGCTTAAAACGACACCCATTATCCAAAATTTATGGGCCAGCATGGCCCATGACAGAGTGACAGAAGAAGCTAAGCAAACAGAATAATTAGAACCCCTGACATCATACGCTGTGTCATTGCAGGGGACGTAGCACAGCGAGGCAGCGCGGCAGCAGGCATAGAGAGTGTCATGGCGACATACCCTAATGGGACTCAGGGATTCAAACCAATGGGTGGCAGAGAGGAACCAAAGGAGGTGAGCAAGAAGGTGCCTCAAATAACTAGTCAGACAGATGAAAAGTTTGCAAGATATTTTGTGGATTACACAGAGGCCCGGGTGGCGCAAAGTAACATGTTGGGAAAGCCATGAAACAACCCCAAAATCTGCCTGACAAGCTCGTTTGTAAAGGGGACCATGTATGAAGGCAGTGAACAGTAGAGATTAAAGGTGGCTTGCAGTTAAAACTATGTTAGTTGGATTTGGCATGGAGCTGGAGCGTCCGTGCCAGGCGCAGCTTTCGCCAATCAAGCCCCTGTATTAGGTGTACTCCCCAAACCGCATCTTTTGTATAGATCAAGTTAGTAGCGTTCTTAAAGTTTAGGATATGAGCCGGGGTGGGGGATAATGTAAACAGATACGCAAGAAGACGCATTGAGCGCATGGAGCGGCGCTCCGTTGCAAGGCGAGCTTTCGCCCAAATCCAAAGCCCTGTCTCTGGCTTCTCCCCAAACAGCACTTTGTATAGATCAGGTGTAGTAGCGTTCTGTATAAGTTTAGGATATGCCGGGTGGATGGGGGGAATGTAAACAGTGCGCAAGAAAGGCACTTGAGCGCATGGAGCTGGCGCTCCGCTGCCAGGCTAGCTTTCGCAAATCCGCCCACTGTCTCAGGCTACACCCAAACAGCATTTTGTCTAAGATACAAGGTAGTAGCGTTCTTATATTAGGTTTAGGATATGGGGACTTTCCGCGGGGGAGGAGGGAAGTAAACAGGTATGGCAAGAACGCTGCAAATAATATTGGTAAATGATAAGTTTATTCAGTATATTTTGTGGCATTACACAGCATTCTGCAGGTGGCGACAATAGTTAAACAAACTTTGATGTGGAATCAATGAGAAAACAACCAAATTTCCTGAATGACACACCTCGTTTGATAGGGACGATGATGGGGCAGCATATAGGACGGACTTTGGAGTCGTCTTCTGGAAAGGGGTTAGCAATGGAGGAGACAAGTGTGGAGGCATGCTAGTGGAGACAAGTTAATTTGGATAGTGCCAGTGTGGCAAGTCCCACCATTTTTCAAACCAGAGGAGCAGGTAGGTGGCCCTCCGAGTAAATGGGATAGATTGAGTGCCTGTATGGTGGCGAGTCCCCCCAAAACGTTCAACCAGAGGAGCAGGTAGGTGGCCTCCCGTAAAAGTGAAATAGCATGAGTGCACTGTAGGTGGCAGTCCCAAAATTGTTAAAACCAGAGGAGCCGGTAGGTGGCCCTGCAGTTAAAATGGAATAGATAAAAGATTGAGTGCTGTATGTGGCTCAGTCCCAAAAATGGTTTCAAACCAGAGGATGCAGGTAGGTGGCCCCTCCAGTAAAATGGATTAGGTGAGTGCCTGTATGTGGCAGTCCCAAAAAATGTTTCCAACCAGCAGGAGCAGGTAGGGTCACCTCCAGTAAATGGAATAGATTGAGTGCTGTGTGGCAGTCCCAAAAAATGTTCAACAAGAGGAGCAGTGAGGTGGCCCTGCAGTAAAATGGAATAGATTGAGTTGCTGTAGTGGCCAGTCCCAAAAATGTTCAAAACCAGAGGAGCAGGTAGGTGGACCTCCAGTTTAAAATGGAAGCTAGAGTGAGGCCGGTATGTGGCAGTCCCAAAAATTCTTCAAACCAGCAGGAGAGGGTAGGGGACACCTGCAGTAAGATTAAATGGAAAGTAGATTGAGGAGGCCTCATGTGGCAGTCCCAAAAATGTTTCAACAACCAGAGGAGAAGGTAGGTGGCCCTCCAGTAAAAAGGGATAGATTGAGTGCCTGGTATGTGGCAGTCCCAAAAAATGTTGTCAAACCAGAGGAGCAGGTAGGTGTGGCCCTCCAGTAAAATGGAATAGATGAGTTGCTGTATGTGGCAGTCCAACTGTTCAAAACCAGAGGAGCAGGGTAGGTGGCCCTGCAGTTAAAAATGGAATAGTTAGTGCCTGTATGTGGCAGTCCCAAAAAATGTTTCACAACCAGAGGAGCAGGTTGGTGGCCCTCCAGTAAAAGGGAATAGATTGAGTCGTGATGTGGAAGTCCCAAAAATTCCTTCAACCAGAGGAGCAGGTAGGTGGCCCTGCCAGTAAAATGGAATAGATGTGAGTGCCTGTATGTGGCAAGTCCACCAAAGTTTCAACCAGAGGAGGCAAGAGGTGGCCCCCCAGTAAAATGGAATATTGGAGTGCTGTATGTGGCTCGTCCCAAAAATTCTTCAAACCAGGAGCGCAGGTAGGCTGGGGCCCTCCAGAAAATGGAATAGATGGTGCTCATGTATGTGGCATCCCAAAAATTTGTTAAAACCGAGGTAAAGGGGTAAGGTGGCCCTTCCAGAAAGAATGGACAAGATTGAGTGCCTTTATGGGCACTCACAAAATGTTGTCAAAACAGAGGACCGGGTGGTATAGGTGGCACTCCAGAAAAACGCTGAAATTGCAGAAGTATGCACGAGCCGTGGGCCCTGTCAAAAATAGCCATTTTCCTCTGCTTTAACGTACAAAGAGGAGGAAGAAGGACGAAGGAAAATGAGGAGGAGGAGGAGGGTGGATCAATTATTCAGGTTGAGCGTTCCTTCAACATGGTGGAGATTGGAAATTCTGAGAAATCCAGCCGTTATTCATTTTAATAAGCGTCAGCCGTGTCGCGCTGTCGGTCGACAGGCGTGTAGTAAGCTTATCGGTTGATGATTTGCCACCAGCTGCACTGAAAACCCGATCGGACAAGACGCTTAGCGGCAGGCAGGCAAGACCTCCAAGGCGTACAGCGCCAGTTCGTGCCACATGTCCAGCTGGAAAACAGTAGTTGTAGGGAAGTGGTGATCATTAGTATGGGCAGGATGGTATGGTCTAGCTACGTACTCCCTCACAATCTTTCTGAAGATAGCCCTACTCTGCCGTATGAAACTAGGTTGAGGAGGCAACGAAGTTGACACACACGGGGGTGAGTGACTGGAGGTGCAGCGAGATATAGGCTGCGTAAGCAAATAAGTGGACTGAATGTATGTGTTTATAAAGAGCAAATCCTAAGGTAGTCCACATAACGTGAACACAGCATCATCTGACATATCATATGGGGGTGCACATTATCATGGTAATACTCAGTTACTGTCTATGTCACATACTAGAGATTTCTGAGGGTCCCGAGCTTGTGATATTGCTTCACCCCGGGATGTCTCCGATCAGTTCACTCTCTGAGCTGGAGTGGATTCTAGATTGAAGAATACTAAAACACTTTGCCTTGTTTCAATCAGCTGATATATCTTGTTCTCTTTGTGTAAATATGCTTCCACGCAAGACATTCGAAAAATGCATGTTGGTTTTTCTAAAGATATTTTTTTACCCCCTGAGCAGTATTGGTTGGATCCAAAGCTGTAGGATAGCTTTAAGAGTAGCTGCTTCCACAAAATGGTTAGAAAGGTATTCTGAGGGGTGTATCCATCCAAATATTGCGCACTCTGGAGTGAAAGACAATGGGGCACATTTACTCACCTGTTCTCTCGCGATCCCGAGGTGCGTTGTCCGACAAGGGATTTTGGGCTGCCGTCACTAAGATCATGCATCCAATTTCCTGCATGTGTCGCTTCCCCGCTAAGGTCACCGGATTTCACCATCTTCTTCCCGGTGCATGTAAGTGCATGGCTTGCAACACAATTTTAAATGTTAAATCCCGCGCTTAGTCCAAATCAGTTGGGTTTGTGTTGCATGAAAGCAACACGGAGCGATTGTGTCAAAAACCCCAGTTAAATGCGGCGCAAAAAACGTAAAAAGTCAGGAAACCCGATGAAAATGCAGTGTGCGGATACTTAGTAAATGTACTCCTATAAGTTACATAGGTTTGATGTAGAAAAATCCTAAACAGTTAGCAAATATCATGTATTAGGGGGCAAACCCATAGACAATGGAAAATATCTGCATCTCCTTGACCATATTTGGGGAAGTCTACTGATTGGAAGGTCCCAATCAGGAAACCTCCAGCTGGGGAGATGTAAGTTCTATGTACATTTCTGTGAATCTAGCTGATGGAGTTGTCTAGCCCACAGAACTGTCAAGGACTCCCTCCATGCCCACTTGTCCCTATTCCCAGCGGTGTATTCAGTGCTGAGATATGGGGATGGGCCGGACCAGAAGCCAAATTCTGTGTCCCTGTAAACAAACAGGGGCATGGACCAGCGAGAGGGCAGCACGGGACCCCGGGAGCCATGGAGCGGGTGAGTACAGCTTTCTTTTCTGCAAACTTGTCACCCCAGCCTGCTAGGTTTTTTTTTTGAGTCGGACAACCCCTTTAACTATCCTGCTGCCCCCTAACATGTATTACCTTGTGCGGACAACTACATCATATGGGAGCAGTGATTGGTTGTCATGACAGTCAGGGTTCTTTCCGAAACTCAGAGGCTCTAGCCTGTTCTGTAATGGCCTGCCCCTGGTTACAGCAGCACTGCAGTATATTGTCTGAGCCTAGGGGGGGGCATGGAATAATAATAGAAAAATTTGAAAAAAATGAAATTATAATGACTCGCCTTTCTCTAAAACCTACATAAAATTAAACAAATATAATCTTATCCCACGTCCAAAAATGCCAGATTTATCAAAACCTACAAACTGTTATCCAATTCCTTGAAAGCTCTAATAGAAAATTGTCCCAAATGTCCAAATCATCACTTTTTTCCCCACTGAATCACTGCTTTAATTATCTCACCACCCACCTAACTTTTTTGTACTTACAGAACGAAAGAACTTTTGTAGGATTTTTGTACCTATTTTCATAGTCCTTAAGAACACCATAGTAGATTGCTATTTTTAATTCATTTATTGCCCCTTTTGCTAATCCTCGAGGGGCCTGATTTAGCATGTCTACATTTGTTAAATTATCATATAGATAGAAGATATCACAGTATCATCTCCCAGTAGCTGCTGTGTATCCTGAAGTGCAGGCATGACTTTGGGAAATTTACCCTTTTCAAATTGAACGTCTTAGCTTCACCAACCTGTCATTGATTTTTATAGTTGTAAAGTAATAATATTGTCGTTAGAGATGAGTGGACCCAGGTTGGGTTCGGCATTGTTCTTTGGTATTGTTATCTCTAATTCAGAGGGCTTAATACACATTAACATTTTAATCAAGTTCTGGATTGTTAGAAATAGCAAGATCCGAAAAGCAATGAGTCTGTAACATCTGTGCTTGGTGGGGCTTCACCATCACAGCCTGTAGAGTACAGAAGAAGATGCGCTGCTGACTGGGATATTGTACCTTGTCTATATTCTGCCCATCACTGGTCTGAACTACACATTATTCCACTCCTGGTTGTCTTAATTGATTTCCACCACACCTGTCTGTCTCCTTCTGACTTCTACACTTCCGAGAGTTAAGCTAGCTGAGATGGACAGATGCCTCCTCCACTGACTTTATGGACTGACCCTCACATCTCTCTGACTGCTCTTTGGTGAAATTCTTTCTCTTTTCCTCTTCCTCTCAGTGTCCTCTGGGCTCGGTCCTAGGTCCTTTTCTCTTTTTCCTCTATACCCCTCCCTTGGGAGACACCATCAGCAGTTTTGGTTTTCAGCATCATCTTTAGACTGAGGGTAATAAACTCTATATTTCTATATGTAATATCACCCCTGCCTACTAGTGATTGTCTCTCTGCTCTCTCTACCATCATGTCCTCTCTGAACCAGAAACGTAATCATCACCAGACCTATTGTACTGGGGATGTGCTGGACCGTGCCCTCTCCTAAGCACCGTATTTGCAATCTATTGTGCAATCTTGCTGCATGAACCTCAACAATCCTAATTGTTGCTCTTACTAACTCTTTTACTGTTTCTCCCTACTAATCAGTCTTCCATTACTAAACTCTTCACTCTACAATGTCTTCTTAATGCAACCAGACTTGTCTTTCTTTCCAGAAGCTACACAGATGCCTCCAGTCTATGCCAGTCACTGCACTGGTTGCCCGTCTCCTTCCAAATATGTTTTAAATGAATCATCCTCATCCACAAAGCTCTGCACGGTGCCACACCTCCCTACTTCTCCTCTCTCATCTGAGTCTATCACCCATTTCATTATCTTCTACCTTCCAGTGATGTAATATTAATCTCTTCTTTATTTCTTCTTTAAACCTCCCAATCACATTTCCAGACTTCTCCCAGCTTGTATCAATTCTCTGGAATACCCGACTAATACCCAACTTCCAAAGATTTCATGCTGTTAAAACCTCTTCGGCAAGTTCCATCACACTCCCAATATCCATGTAACTCGCTCTCGCTAGCCCACACTGTATACATCAAGCTCCAGGCACCATGGGCTGTG
Organism: Engystomops pustulosus; assembly: GCA_019512145.1. Lineage (NCBI taxonomy): Eukaryota > Metazoa > Chordata > Amphibia > Anura > Leptodactylidae > Engystomops > Engystomops pustulosus. The sequence continues at coordinate 133,600 of WNYA01000508.1, read as the reverse complement.
TATATAAGATGGCGGCTGATGGATGGAACATGAAGCTTCATTACTCATTTATTTTATAATTCTATCCAATTATTCTAATCCCTTATAGAGAATGACTGAAACAGCCAAACTCTTATTCTTTCTGTGTCACCCTTCATCCTCACAGACTGTAAGCTTTTGTGTCACCCCCTCATCCTCATAGACTGTAAGCTCTTGTGTCGACTGCAGGATGTAATTGTAAGCCCCAGAGATAGAAATTTTCCAATTACGGTGTTAGTATAGCGGGTTTTCTGTTCTGGACTGTGATGGCAGGTAGAAAGTTGAGGTCAGAAGAGAAGAAGTATTTAATGGCTACAATAAAAACACAATATGATAGGTGCTTAAGGGGATAATTTGTAAAATTTGGTTTAAAAAATTACTATCACTTACGATTGAGAGTCTTATCGTTTGACATATTGTATATTTATTAATGTTTGTGGTACAAATTCCAGCCAATTCGGTCTTGAATAGCTGAACTTAAAGATAAGTATAACAGTAGAATGTTTGAATATTATCTGCTGACGTCTTACCCATTCTAACCTCTTTTATTGTACTTATACATTGATAGACAGTGACACTGCCAGAAGAAATGTTCCTGTGGAGACGTGCCTGATGTGAAGAAGATAATTGTCTTCCACAATTATTTGAGGTTTCTATCCTATAAAAGATGCATTGGTCTCTATTTTTAGTCTTCGTTCTTTTTTTCTGATGTACATGGTTCATTTAACAACTTTCCTTATTACGGGACACTCCATGGTAGAGCCAATAAACCGGAACGGTGAGATTCATTCTCCTGAGTCTCATCTTGCGGAGCTCCTCTGTGCTTCTTGCTTTATTGGTCGCCCAGTGGGACATCACCTGCTTATCTGAGAAGATCATTTGGGATCCTCTTACCATGGAGTCTCGTCTGTTTTGGCCAAGACTTCACCGTCTGTGTTGCCTTCAAAGCCACAAAAACTGGGAAGTTCCTGGAACAGGCTGTATCACGTACAGTCTCTAATTCCGTGGTCCTGGTGTGTTATTCTGGACAAGTTCTATGTTGTGTTATTTGCTGTTGGTGTCTCATCCTTAGAGAGTATAACCATCACACGTATCCTGGGAAGTCTCATTCAGTGTAATGAGGGGTCAGATAGCGCTTCTACTCCATGTTGAGGTTATATGGGCTCCGGGCAGATGTGAGCTTTCTCTGGCTTTCATGGTGAGGACCATTACGGACGTTTATATGAGGCCAAGTACATCACATTCAGCATGCTGTGTTCTCAGTGTCGGATCGCCATGATCCCGGCTATTGGAGCACCAGAGGGAAATTACATGGGGCTTGTTGGAGGGTATTCGCATCCTGACTCATGTGCTGGAGTTCGGGGTTGTATATTTTCCTAAATTGTTATATTCTATATTTCAATCAGGAACTGAACTCGAATGTGATGCTTGACAACAAAAAGTCCTAGACATTAGTAATGGAATTAGCCTGATTCCTATTTTCTCTTGGCTGCTTAATTTAATATGGGTTTTAGCGTACAGTTACATCATGAATTAGTTTAAATATAAAAAATAATATGTTGTGGCATTGTCCTTTACACCTTGAGTGGACACGGCATAAGATGGCCTTCAGGACCTGCGGGAACAGAATATTTTCACATTTTTGCTGCTCAAATTCCAAAACAAAATAAGGTTTTATATGAAGGGGAAAAACAAAACTGGCAATGTCATAGAGTGGGAGGATGAAAACAGCATTATGGAATCACCGGGTGTTCAGGGAGACATTGGTCAGTTGGCAGCAGCATGAGGAGCCTGCAGAGAGGCACAATGAAAAAAAGTATGGAGGTGGGACAAAAAAAATGGTAGGCCACAAAGTGGCAACAATGATAGGAGCGTGGGAGGTGGCGGCAGCAGCAGGATGCCACAGGTGGGCAGCAACATGGAAAGGCACAGAGGTCAATGACAGAGTGTGGAGGGTGGCGGCAGCAGCAGCATCAGCAGAGCAAAAGGAAGCCACAATAGTGGCACAATGAAAGAGTGTGGAGGTGGCAGCGCCAGCAGGAGCCAGAGGTGCAGCAACATGGGAAAGCCACAGAGTGGTCCAATGACCGAGTGTGCGGTGGCGGCCAGCAGCAGGAGCCAAAAGTTTAAGCAACATGGTCGGCAGCAAAAGGGAAGCACAGGGTGGCACAATGTTGGTGCGTCGTCCATCAACTCCCAAAAAAGGTGCCCAGGCGAGAGGCATGCATGCGCTTCATCCACGGGCGCCATTTTGGAACAAAGGGATTGCCCAAGTGTGTATAACCGCACAATTTCAGAAAGAATAGCTTGAGCAGTGGTTGACTGTGATTCAATGATGAATTGTGAGATTAGCTGGTGCTCTTTTACAAGTGATAGCAAGAATAGGATGATGGAAAAGGGAAAAGGAGAAATGCAATATAGTGCTAAAGATACAAAAGGTGTGATGCAAAGAATAAAAATGAATGTGATAAGTGAGATGAATGCATCCTAACAATTATAACATTTCCTAGCAGTATAATGACATAAAAAAACATTGCCATTACTCCAAAACCCCTGATTCTTAAATGAAAATTTAAATAATGTGATAACAAAGATTATGATAAAAAACCTATATAACGAAAAAACGTGTGATGTGTGTGAAATGCCACAGTGAAAAAACAAGATGGTGTGAATCAGCAAGTAGAGCATTTAAAAAAAAACAAGTGCAAAAACAAACTGGACCATGTGTCGTGAACAGTGGACAAAAAGCGTCCCCAAACAAAAAATTCAGTTGAGTGTATGTCTGAGTTACGCCTGTACGATCAAAGTGTAGGGCATATGTGCTAGATGGCATTGTGCTACGAATATGATGGGCCATCCCCAAAGTAAAAGTATTGGAAAATAAAAGTAAAAATGAGTGGAAACTGGAAAATATTATAATATGAAAATGACAATGGTAATGCTGCCAAAATTGTTACTGGCTGAATCATTGAACCAGCCCGATGGAATAATCTGAACTTATCCGGGTCTAACAAAAAGTTCCAATCAAAAGGAGAGCCGGAATCTTTGCAAATTCAATGTTGAAAATGACAACATAAATGGAGCCATGGGGAGGTTGTTCCTTTATCGTGAAATTTACCGGAAGTGGCGAGGATGGGTTTCAATTGGGCAGGCATCGGGTCCTTGTACATCCGCAGCAAACCAAATCCCTTAATTACATGTCTCGTACAAGTGTTTTTAATCTCTGGTGGTCCTCAAATAGATAAGGGAAAACGGGCAAGTGGCGCGTAATAAATCATTCCCTTTGGTGTTCCAATCAATTTGGCCATGGATCTTGTAATTACACTACCTCGAGTTTTTGAATGTATCACACTTCATTACATCGGACAAGAAATGCTCTCCCAATGATTACAGCCCCACTTGGTTTGGATGCGCCAAAGATGGTTGATTTATTTGCGGTGTCCGATGCTATGTACAAGCACATCTTTGAGTTCCCGTCCACGTCTGCTAGGGATGCTGGTCGAGGGGTAAGCAATTGGTTTCAAAATTGAATCCACCCCATGCCTGCAAAATCGGCAGAAGAAAATATTGTAAAAACATCTTTCATTCTCCCGTCTTCCATGAGATGATGTAATAAATCTTGGCGGTTGAAGATTCATGGTGTTGCTTGTGGGAAACAATAGGGGCTGTTGGTTTGATGGTTGGCAGTGTGAATTGCCAATACAAACGCCGACTATACCCACGTGAACGAAATCTCTCTGTAAGTCAGTGCTGATCTTCAGAATCATTTTGTCTTGAACAGATTGTTTGATCCGTAGGAATGACAGTGACACCGCATGATGGTATGTACTGGATGAGCGTGGAAGCATGAAGGAGAGAATTGACTGCATTCGTTCTGAACAACTTGATGTTAGAATCTCTTGTATTTAAATGATGTGAAGATCAAGAAAATCATCTCCACAAAAAACCAAAGCACTGCACAATAATGGGCCAACGGTTCACAAGAAATAAACATATGTACCAAAAAATCATTTATAATATACAAAGGCAGAAACAAAGCAGACCAAAACATCTAAAACATCTAAAAAAATAGTATACAAGAATAATTCATAAGTGGCACAACCCTGGTATGGGTCAGCCTCCTTATCACTCTATCCAAAACTTAGTATAGCACATGCGATCTTTGGAGAGTACATAATAGGCTACGAAGAATAATGTGACCTAATTAAAGGGGTATTCCTCCCATCAGGGATTTAAATTTAATTAAATTAATTTGCCTAATGTAAACATTTCTTCAATTGGAGTTAATAAAAAATGACCATGTCTCTACAATCCTAGACTTGGACTAGGTTATATCCTACTGCGGTTTTTCTGGAAGTGGACTGCAACCAATACTACTGGCGATGACGTCTGGGGATTGGCGCAGCTCTTCCATATCTAGGTCTTTTAAAATCCGGATGGCAGCGCTCCGGCCCGCTGTCGTTCCCTCAAACTCCATAGCCGCGATCTCGCAGCGGCACTCTCTAGGACATCATGCGGCGTTCCAATACCTCCAGCGCATATCGAGGTCACACGGGCTGTGATGTGACAGCACAAGTAGCTCTGACCAATGGTGAGTCTCCTCTGCTGCAGGCTTGGGGGTCTTTGTCTTAAGCTGCAATTATGTGTCTTGTAGTCACCTTTGGGGATGGCGGTCTGGGTATGGGGCGCTTTCAAAAGAAAGGTGTTGCTTGAAGCGTCACATAATTATTCGTCACATCTATTATCACCCTAGCGTTAGTGATCCTTATTCTGTGATGTTCTCAGCGCTCAACTGACTGATGGCACCAAGGTCTCTAGACTACAGAACCAGCACTTGGACATTGTCTTGGTGTACTGTAGAGTTGGTGATGATTGCTTACAAGCGGCGCCATTTGAGTGCAGTGTCTTTAAATTAAATCCAAAACATTATGGCCGAGAAAAATGGCCAAATATATCCAGTTACCAGTTTATGTTGCGATATTTACCCGAGAAAAGGTCTGATCAGTTTCTTCCCCTTCCCATGGGATTTGACTGCTGAGATGTGATTTAGGAGGAGGTGAAGGAAAGTCTGGTGTTGTTTAGGACAATAGTTACTATAATAAATCTGTAGTTATATGTTCCATCATAGTCCAAGAGCTGTGTACAACACATGACGGCAATGTCCAAGTTTAATAAAAAAATAAGTATTTATAGAGCCCACGTCATAGTCCACAGCATTCTACAGATCATTACCTACCTATGCGGACCAAATAACGATGTTGAAGCGTCAGAAGGACCAATAGGAATAAGGACTTGCTCCAAGAGCATACAGTCTTGTAAATACATTCATAGGTTGTATTTTCTACCCTTCCCTTAGAGCCTTACAAATAAACCATAAGACATAACAGTTGAAAAATTGTAGCCACGGTGATACAAGGGAGTGAGGCCTGCCCACAAGAAACAAATTTTTCAGTGTTTTATGAAGGGTTAGGAAGTTGGGCGCTTCTAGTTCACTTTTTAAAATTAGGCGCTGCATTACAGCTAGTGGTAAGGTCTTGTAGTTTCACGGTGGGTGATATGGATAGGGTGCTGCGTTCTAATTGTTTGCAGTTTAATCACTTTATTTTGCTCTTTGTGCTAATGCATTACTTTTCTTCAGGTTTTCACTCAAACCATGTGAATACCAATGTGGGTCTATTGGGCAGATCCACGAGTGTGTGAATAATCCGTCAGGGTGGTGGAACCTTGGGCTTCTATGGTACCAACATGTGTGGGTGGGTCTCCGCAGGGGTACTGCACTGCTTTGCAAAAACAGCTTAAGGTTACGATAATCGGTCAGTATTCAGTAGTCGTCATCTTAAGGGGGTGTCGTTCATCTGCTACATTCAACTTTAGCCGACAGATCTTGACTAATCCAGTCGACCTGGAGCGATTCAGTTTTTTCTTCTGTACCCAGAGTGGCGTGGTGAGGACATAATCTGAGGGGCAGTATGGGACAGGCTGGCTAGCAGCAAGTGTGTGGAATACCTGGGTGTCGCATTTGGTCTGGCGCCAGAGAAGAGTGGTGTATTAATTCAGCTGGTGGGAACAGTGATTGTTTGCGTTACGTTGGCGTTCCATCTGTTGGGACACAGGTTGGAATGAGGATGGTGTGGTTTTGGTTGGCTGGGGGTCGAGGTTCATGAGTTTGGATACTGACCTCCTTGTGGCGGGTTGGTTTTCAGGGGTAACACTGCCTACAAGCTCGGTGTGTTTGTAAAGTGCAAATGGTTAAAAGTGTGTATATAGTCAAAGAACGAAATGGTTTTAAATATGAATGGTTTCAATAAAGTCCTTCTTGTTTTCCTCGTCTGCCACAGACGGTAATTGAGTATGGCCCGGGGGGCCTGGACCCAATATACTGTTGGCGATTTGGGCAGGTCATGCAAACTAAGACAACTAATTATTTATGATCCCCAATAAGTGATCTCTTTATTAACTCTTACCCCACACTGAAAAGGTAAGTTGCCCTGTCTCAACTACCCTCCCATTGTATTGGGCCCTCTTAACCTCCCACTAAAATTTGCCCCTTTACCTCACAATAGTCACTCTTATCCTCTCAGCACATTGTGGAAACTTTCTCCTACTTACTTAGATAGTGCTCCACTTTACTCACAGTGTGGTTCCTCTCCTCCTTCCTTCACATTGAAACCGCCTCCCCTACCAATATAAGATGTCAGCGGAAGGCATTTCCGTGGGGTTTCCCGAATTTTTCGGTTTGTGCATGCATCAATTGAGGGTTTGGCGCACCACAATCAGATGGTGTGCATCGGGCCGAAAAATTTCACGAGACAAAAATTGGGGGGGGGGGCAGCCGTCAGGACTATCCAACGATTCAGACAATGCGCGGATTTAACATCTCAAATGTGTGGCAAGACATGCACTTACATCACCAGAAGAGAAGGTGAACCCGGGGACACAGCTGAGAAGCGGACACCAGGCAGGATCCCGGGCGAGATCTTGGTGAATCGCACCGGACTCATATTTGTGGGACCGTCCGGATGGGAATCGGACAGGCACCGTGTAAGTAAATGTGCCCCCATAGTGTAGTCTCCTCCTCACGATACATTGTGCCCCTTCTTCTCCCCTCATATTCAAGGTTTTCCTGCATAACAGGGATTTAATCCTGCTTGTGGATAACATATTGCCATGCTATCGACTCTATACTACCTACTACTACCCATAAACTGCCCAATTACTTTTTCTGGAGTTTATCTCTGTCTGAGATGCTTGGTTCTCTTTTTGGAGAAATAGGATCCCTGTCTAGGGTAATTTTGTCATGAATGATTTGAGAGTTCCCCTGTATCATTACAGTCGAATTATCAGTATGCTTAATGGTTTAGCCAGTTCTATTAACTATTGCCCGGCGGTTTGTGAACTACTGATCCAGAGTTAGGATGAGGAAAGACGAGCGAAAATTATACAATTATATAAAAAATTACAATGCTAGATTGCACCCTTTCATTTTAAAATATATGGTTTGGGCATACTAGAGGATTATATAACCAAGACAAGTAAACAATATTAGTTTATCTGCACCAAATCTTACAAAATGAATCAGCAGATTGATTCTGCAAAAATATATTGATATTGATTAACCTATCTATGGGGTTTTCAATGTATAGAAGCCGTTGCAAGAATTTTGAATTTTACAGCGACTACAACCCTCCACATATATGGGTGTAGAAGGGTGCGGTGCCGGCAGAGTGGGTGCGCACGGGAGGTTTCTGTCATGTGCCTAGCATACTTTTAAAAACTTGAGAACTTAGTTGGTAATTTTTTACAACAAAGTGTGTTCACATGGATTGTGGGGGAGTGTATATAGTGATTGCTGGGGGAGCTGTATATAGTGATTGCTGGGGGAGCTGTATATTAGTTCTTGCTGGGGGAGCGGTATACAGTGATTTGCTGGGGGAACTGTATATAGGATTGCTGGGGCGTATAGAGTGACTGCGGGGGAGCTGTATATAGTCATGCTGAGGGGAAGCTGTTAGACAGTCCCAAGGCTTTCCTTTCAATGAGGCAAAAACTATTTTATTTAGAAAGATGAATAAGCCTCTAAAGGAAATTCTTTGTATGAATTGTAGAGATAAGGAATATTGGGGACACTGGGGGTGGTGTATAGCTATTTGCTGGGGGCTGGTGATATAGTGAGTGTGGGGGATAGCTGTATCTAGGTGAGTGCATGGGGGAGCTGAATATCGTGTTGCTGGGGGAGCTGTATATAGTGATTGCTGGGGGAGGCTGTATGTAGTGGTTGCTGCGGGGCTTTTATATAGTGATGCTGGGGGCTGGCACATAGGTTACTGGGGGAAGCTGTCTATAGTGATTGCTGGTGGAGCTTTGTATATAGTGAATTGCGGGGGAGCTGTATACGTGATGATGGGGGAGCTGTATAGAGTGATGATGGGGGGAGCTGTATACAGTGCTTGCTGGGGGAGATTGTATATAGTGATTGCTGGGGGGAGCAGTATATAGCTGATAACTGGGGGGCCTGTAAAATTAGTGATTGCTCAGGAGCTGTATAAGTGATTGCTGGGGGAGCTGTAGCTTGTATATAGTGATGCTGGTGGCGCTGTATATATTTATTAAGGGGGGACTGTATATATTATTTAGGGCGCTGTATATAGTTGTTAATCAGGGGCGGATATCGTTAAGCTGTGCGGGGTATATAGTTACTGTGGGGGGCTGTACAGAGAAATACTGGGGGGTAATATTGATATGGCTTGTGGGACTGTTGTATACAGTGATTTGCTGGGGGAGCTTGTATATAGTGAGAATGGGGGTGTAACTGTGATTGCTAAGGGAGTATCTAGTGAAAATACTGGGAGCTGTATATATTGTAACTTGGGGCTGTATGCAGTGATTGCTGGGGGAGCTGTATATCGGATTTCATGGGGAAATGTCTATGTAGCTGATTATTGGGGGCTGTATATAGTGATGCTGGGGGAGCTGTATATGTGATAAGGGGGGAGCTGTATATAGTGATTGCTGGGGAGCTGATATAGTGAATACTGGGAGCGAATATAGTGTTAATGGGAGCTGTATATATTGATTACGGGGCTGTTTATATTTATTATGGGAGTGTATACCAGTTATTAATGGGGGCTGGATGCTGAGGGAAGCTGTATATGGTGACTGATGGGGAGAGTATATAGTGAGTGCCAAAGGAGCTGTATAAGTGATTGCTGGGGGAGCTGTATATAGTGATATTGATGGGAACTGTATATAGCGATTGCTGGGGGAGCTGATATATGTGATGCTGGTGGGAGCTGTATTAGTGATAACTGGGGGGGCTGTACATGTAAATAGTGATTGATGAAGGAGCGTATACAGTGAGTGCTGGGGGAGCTGTATATAGTTATGATAGGGGGGACTTGTTATATAATATTATAGGGAGGCTGTATATAGTTGTTATAGGGGGCGGGTATATCGTAATGCTGTGGGAGTGTATATAGTGTCGGTGGGGGGCTGTAAGAGTAATCAATGGGGGTGTATCTTTTGTTGCTGGGGAACTGTTACCGTGCTTGTGAGGAGCTGTATATAGTGGCTTAGGGGGCGTATATAGTGGTTGCTAGGGGAAGCTGTATATAGTGATACTAAGGATGATGATATAGTGAGTAATGGGAGCTGATCACAGTGATTATCTGGGGGAGGCTGTTGTATATAGGGATTCTATGGGAAATGTATGTGTGATATTGTGGGCTGGACTCTCGTTGAAATGATTGCTGGGGGAGCTGTATATAGTGATTACTGGGGGAGCTTGTATATTGCTTACTGGGGGCGTATATATTTATTACTGGGAGCTGTTATACAGTTATTCCTGGGGGCTCTGATGTGAGGAAAGCTGTATATGTTGATGCTGGGGAGCTTGTTACATAGTGATTGCCAAAGGAGCTGGAATAGTGATTGCTGGGGGAGAGCTGTATAAGTGCTTGATGGGAACGTAATAGCGATTGCTGGGGGAGCTGTATATCGTGATGCTGGTGGAGCTGTATATAGTGATAACTGGGGGACTGTAAATAGTGATTGATGAAGAGCTGATACAGTGATTGCTGGGGGAGCTGTATTAGTTATTATAGGGGGGAATGTCTTATAATTAGTATAGGGCGGCTTTGTATATAGTGTATCGGGGCGGTATATCTTAATGCTGGTGGGATTGTATATAGTACTGCTGGGGGGCTGTACAGGTAAATACTGGGGGGGCTATCTATTGATATTGCTGGGGGACTGTATACACGTGATTTGCGGGGGGAGCTGTATATAGTGATGACTGGGGGCTGTTTATACTGTGATTGCTACAGGGATGTATATAGTGAATACGGGGCGGTATACATTGATAACTGGGGGCGGTCGCCGTGATTGCTGGGGGGCTGATATAGGATTTCTATGGGACGTATGTAGTGATTATTGTGGGCTTATATAGTGATGTGGGGAGCTGTATATGTGATTACGGGGGAGCTGTTGTATATAGTGATTGCTGGGGGAGCTGTATTAGGGAATACTGGGAGCTGAATATAGTGGTTACTGGGAGCTGTATATATTGATTACTGGGGCTGTGTTGAATATTTATTACTGGGAGCCGTAGACAGGTATTACTGGGGGCTCTGATTGCTGAGGAAGCTGTATCTATGAATGCTGGGGAGCTGTATCTAGTGAGTGCCAAAGGCGCTGTATATAGTGGATTGCTGGGGGAGCTGATATATAGGATGAGGGAAACTGTACTATAGCGATTGCTGGGGGAGCTTGTAATAGTGATGTGGTGGAGATGTATATAGTGATAAACTGGGGGCTTTTAAATAGTGATTGATGAAGGAGGTATACAGTGATTGCTGGGGGAGCTGTTGTATATCGTTAATAGGGGGACTGTATATAATTATAGAGGGCGGCGGTATATCGTTGTTAAGGGGAGGTTAGATCGTTAAGCTGGGGATTGTTATATAGTGTTGTTGGGGGCTTGTACAGATAAACCTTGGGGGGGCGCTCGTATATTATGTGGCTGGGGAACTGGAGATACAGTGATGATGAGGGAGCTGTATATAGTGATTACTGGGGGGTTGTCTATAGTTGGTGCTAGGGGGGGAGCTGTTATATAGTGATACTAAGGGATGTGTATCTAGTGATTACTGGGAGCTGCATAAGTGAGGCAGCTGGGGCTGTATACAGTGATTGCTGAGGAAGCTGTATATAGTGATCTCTAGGGGAACTGTATGTAGTGATTACAGTGGGCTCTATATAGTGATTGCTGGGGAGCTGTATATAGTGATCACTGGGAGCTGTATATAGTGATTACTGGTAGCTGTATATAGTGGTTACTGGGAGCTGTATATAGTGATTACTTGGGGCTGTATATATTTATTACTGGGAGCTTGTAGACAGTTGATTATGTGGGGCTGTGATTGCTGCGGAAGCGTGATTATATATGATTACTGTGAGCTGTATACAGTGATTGCTGGGGGGCAGCTGTATATGGTGCTTTTATGGGAGCTATATCTCGAAAATTTTGGGGAGCTGTAAGTGATTGCTGGGGGCTGATATAGTGGTTGCTGGGGGTTGTTTATAGCGATTGCTGGGGGAGCTGTATATAGTGATTGCTGGGGGAGCTGTATACAAGTGGTTGCTGGGGGAGCTGTATATAGTGATGCTGGGGGAGCTGTATATAGTGATGCTGGGGGAGGCTGTATTGGGAATTGCTGGGGGGAAGCTGTGGGTAGCTAGCTGTATAAGTTATTGTTAGGGGGCTGTATATAGTGATTGTGGGGGAGTTAGTTGTATATGGATTACTGGGAGCTGTAATAGAGTTGCTGGTGGAGCTGCACTATAGTGACCAACGGGGAGTTGTTAATGAGTGAGTATGAAGGAAGCCTGAGTACAGTCGAGTCCTGGTGGAGCGGTATATAGTGATTGCTGGGGAGCTTTGTATATAGTGATTCCTGGTGGAGCTGTATATAGTGATTGCTGCGGGGAGCTGTATATAGTGATTCCTGGTGGAGCTGTATATAGTGATTGCTGCGGGGAGCTGTACTTGGTTATTATAGGGGGGCTTATATAATTATTATAGGGTGGCTGTATATAGTTGCTATAGGGGGCAGTATATTGTTATTGCTGTGGGATTGCATATAGTTACTGTGGGGGGGGCTGTTCTTGAGTAATTACTGAGGAGCTATATATTGTTATGCTGGGGGAGGGACTGTATACAGTGATTGTGGGGGCTTTATATAGTGATTACGGGGGGCAGGGGCAGCCAACAGGAAATCGGGGCCCACTACAGCAAAAGTGTTGGGCCACCACCCCAAAACCACCCGAACAAGCATCATGACCCCCCGCAGTGACCTTTAACAAACAGTGTTGGAGCTGTTGCTCGAAACACGCACATCTTCTGGTAGATTGCCAATAGGAGTCATACTTTGGTCAAGTATTATTTATTATAGGCAAATATGGCATCAAAAACTAAAGCATGGTGAACAGTAAACATATAAAAAGTGTTTAAACAGACAACATACAACAAATTAAACATGTATAAGTGCACTGCTGGGCCGCACTATCTTGTAATGTTTTAATAAAGATTGTGTTAATACCCGTGGGGGTGCTCCAGTGCACCCTAAGGGCTCTTTACGTTCACCTGCACAAGTCTGAGGTTAATCTGAAGTCCTGGTACCTGTGACTGTCAGCAACCTATGATGAATCACTGCTAGCGGTCAGGACTTATATCTCAGAACCAAGGGAAGGACAGAAGGAGCGTCATGGCAGGCCCCACGGAAAACATAAAGTCCAGCACCTTCTGCAACACCGATCAACAGAGCTGCTGAGCAGGCACAGGGGTATCGGGATTTCGGATACCGACAGGACGGCCGCTGGGTGAATAAGGAGCCCCTTAGGTGCACTGGAGCACTCCCATGCCTAAGCTTGTAAATTAACCTAATTCTTTATAAAGCATTTAAAGGAAACCATAGAGGCCATATTTTGATGGAACTTACAGTGCTTTGAAGTCAGGGTCTCAGGTGCTAGAATGATACCTTCAGGTAATATGTGTTGCACCTGGTGCCGATTCCTTTAAACAAGGGATATATATAAAGACAACGACTCATGTACCACATATAAAATAACTTTATTAGATGAAGCAATTATAAGTGTGTAGCACAAGAATGCCACTAAATAAGCATCATGATTCAAATGGATTAAAGTAAATGAACAAAGTTTATAAAATATGTAAACTTCCCCATGGTGTAAACAAAAAATTAACCAACTCACATCACTTTGAGCCTCTATTGCAACAAACAGCACTGGTCCCAAGCAGCTACAAAAAAGGGTGTTACCGTTGGGCCAACATGGTCCTGGGCTGACAGACATACAAGGGACTGCACCTTCTCACAATATAACCCATTATTGAGGAGGGAGCTCTGAGCACGTGGGAGCAGTGAACTGTAATGACATCGTTTGTCTTTACAGTGCACTGCCATCCATCACCTGTGGATTCCCTTGCATTATAACTGGATAGGGTGCAGTCCTTGTAGCCGGTTGGTCAGCAAGGACCATGGTCTACAAAACTATACTCTGGCCTGAAGCAACATCAGCTGATTCTTGGACAAGTAACCGCAAATTCCGATTCAAGGAGCATCAGTCTTCTTACTTTCGATTGCAAAATCTTTTATCAAATTCCGCTACTGTTCAGAAAAATGCTGTGAAAACTTACTAAAAATTAACATCCTACAGACAGCTCCCTGACACGTGTGACTGACTACGGATATGGGAGACATTAGTGGAATCTTAGTACCTTAGAGTGACAATCTTCTTCCATAAGGAGTACTTTTTCCGGTTCTCCCCAAAAAAATCCAGACGATCAAGGTGATTCAAAGCGATATCTTCAGCTTGGAGGCAGCATCTCCACCGGTCACTAAAAATACCACAGTCATTAAAGTTAAAGTCTCCTGGATAACAACATGCGCTCCTCTAAATAACCCTCACAACACAAGGACCGCAAGATACCCCAACATAGCACACATCCCTCATTATTGATTATTGCTGCCCTCCCACCCCCACAATGACTATTTGATATGCTGCCCCCACAAGGAATGAAATGATATGCTGACCCCCCACAATGAAAATAAAAAGATATGCCGCCCCTCCCCCACAAGGAATGAAATGATATGCCGCCCCCCCCACAAAAACTAAATGATATGCCGTCCCCCCCCACAATGGATTAAAATGATATGTGCCCCCCACAATGGATAAATGATATGCTGCCCCCCCACAATGGAATAAAATATGCGGCCCCCACAATGAAATTAAATGATATGCTGCCCCCCACCCACAATGAATAAATGGATATGCCGCCACCCCACAAGGATTAAATAATTATGTGCCCCCCCCCAAAATGGATTAATAATATCGTGCCCCCCCCCCCACAATGGATCAATGATATGCTGCCCCCACCAATGAATTAATGATATGCTGCCCCCCCCCACAATGATTAAATGATATGCGCCCCCCCACAATGGAAAAGATATGCTGCCCCCACAATGAATAAATGATTGCTGCCCACCACATGGAATTTTTTAAAAAAAGATATGCTGCCCCCACAATGAATTAAATGATCTGCTGCCCACACAAGGACATTAAAGGATGAATATGCGGCCCCCCCCCCCCACAATGGATTAAATGATATATGCTGCCCCCCACACAATGAATTAAATGATATGCGCCCCCCACCAATGAATTAATGATATGCTGACGCCCCCCAAAAGAATTAAATGATAGGCTGCCCCCCCCACAAGGGAGTAAATTGATATGCTGCCCCCCCACATGAATTAAATGATATGCCGCCCCCAAAAGATTAAATTGCATGCTGTGCCCCCCCAAATGGATTATTAAATGTATGCTGCCCCCCCCCCACCAATGATTAAATGATATGCTGCCCCCCACAAGGAATAAAATGATTCTGGCCCCCCCCACAATGAATATATAAATGATATGCTGCCAGCCACCCCACAATAGAATAAATGATTATGCGCCCCCCCCCCAATGGAATAAAAATGATGGTGCCCCCCACCCTGATAAAATGATGTGCTGCCCCCACAATGGAAAAATGATGTGCGGCCCCCCAAAAGGAATTAATGATGTGCTGCCATCACACTGAATTATGAATATGTGCCTCTCCCCCCATGAATTATATAATGTCTGCCCCATATTTTAATAAGCCCCCACAATGTTGTTTACTGCTATTGATTTAAAAAAAAAAAAAACTCTACTCACTCAGGCTCACATCTTATGTCTTCAGGCCCCGCGGACAGGAGGAAAGGGTGCGCGCCGCGGGAATGACGCATGCGCGGCCGGATCCAATTATGGAGCGATGTGGCCGGAGACAACACGGCGCACATGCTCCATATAGTGCTAGAGCGGCCGTTCCGGCCGCATCGAGCACTATAAAGTGACGGGAAGAGCCTTCAGGTCCGGACGGAAGGAGGTCCATGCCCGTCTACCGTGGAGAGTGTCGGGGGCCTGCCGGTGGGACCAAGCAGGAGCTGAAATCGGCGTATTGGAGCCCCAGGACGGGGGGGCCCCCAACAAAAATCCGGATCGGGGGATCCAATAGCGCCAATTGATGATCCGGCTCTCTCATGGAAGATGCGGCCCTGCGGGCCCCCCCCTAGTGTCTTAGAGTCCGGGCCCCATAGGGCAGTACCAGTTGTACTGCCCTATCGGCGGCCCTGACTGGGGGCTGTATATATTGGTTGCTAGGGGAGCTGTATATAGTGATTACTGGGGGCTGTATATATTGGTTGCTAGGGGAGCTGTATACAGTGATTAATGGAGGTGTATACAGTGTTATGGGGGCTTTATACAGTTGATGGCTGAGGAAGTGTTATTATTAGTGATTTAGGGGGAATCTATAGTAGTGAGAACGGTGGTATGTATATAGTGATTGCTGGGGGACGCTTTGTGAATATAGTGGTAAGGGGCTGATACGTGATTACGGGTAGCTGTATATAGTGATTATGGGTGATGTGATTGCTGAGGACAAGGCTGTTGTACATAGTGTTGGCTAGGGGAGATGGATATCGTTATGCTGGGGAGCGTATATAGGTATTGCTGGGGAGTGTATATAGTGGTTGCTGGGGTTGTGTATAGCGCTTGCTTCGAGGTGTATAAATTAATGCTGGGGATCTGTATATGTTAT
Organism: Engystomops pustulosus; assembly: GCA_019512145.1. Classification (NCBI taxonomy): domain Eukaryota; kingdom Metazoa; phylum Chordata; class Amphibia; order Anura; family Leptodactylidae; genus Engystomops; species Engystomops pustulosus. Next base: position 117,387 of record WNYA01000508.1, on the reverse strand, counting down.
TGGAAGGGGGAGCTGTATATAGTGATACTGGGGGCTGTATATAGTAATTTTTATAGGGATTGATGGGGGAGCGGGATATATGATTGTGTGGGCGCTTGTAATAGTGATTGGCTGGGAGCGTAAGATAGTGGTTGCTGGGGGAGCGATATACAGTTGATTGCTGGGGGAGCTGTATATAGTGAGTGCTGGGGGAGCGGTATACAGTGATTTGCTGGGGGCTGTATATAGTGAGTGGCTGGAGGAGCTGTATATAGTTATTGCTGAAGCAGAGGTTATATAGTGTTATGGGGCTTTGGCTGTATATAGTAATTGATAGTGATTGCTGGGGGAGAGATTGTTAAGTGATTGCGGGAGCATGTATATAGTGGTTGCCGGCCGAGCTGTATAACAGTGATTGCGTCGGAGCTGTATATAGTGATTGCTGGGGGAGCGATACAGTGATTTGCTGGGGTGTATATCTTGATTGCTGGAGGAGCTGTATATAGTTTATTGCTGAAGGAGATTGATATATTGGATTACTGGGGCTGTATATAGTAATTTATAGTGAGCTGGGGGGCGGTATGTAGTAATTGCGGGGGGGAATCTGTATCAGTGATATGGGTATGTATATCGTGATGTGGGGGCTTGTATATAGTGTTTGCTCTGGAGCTGTATATAGTGATTTCTGGAGGGCTTGTATATAGTTATTTTGGGGAGCTGTAGATAGTGAGTGCTGGGGGAGCTGTATATAGTGATTGCTGGGGGAGCTGTAAAGTGATTGCTGGGGAGCTGTATATAGTGATTGCTGGGGGAGCTGTATATAGTGATTGCTGGGGGAGCTGTATATAGATGTTGTGGGGAAAAGTTGTTATTATTGTGATTGCTGGGGGGGGCTGTATATAGTACAGACTGTGCTGGCTGTTATATAGTGATTGCTGGGGGTGTATTATAGTAAATACTGGTGTGCTTGTTAGATAGTGAATGACTGGGGATCAGATGTAGCGATTGATGTTCTTGTCTGGACTACATGTAATTGGGCCCCACAGATTCCGCACAGGGGCCCGCACCACTTTACTCTGGCCCTTTACCTGGTGACTGTGTTACATATATTACGGTATATATATAGATATAATTAATATGATCTTGGTTCATTGCCATTTACAGTATACAGTCCGTGTCAGGGCTGAGGTGAGCTGTTCTGTGTGTTCTGTGATTTATTCTTGATAAGTAAATGAATAAAACACTTACATTTGTTTTACTGAGGATTGTTTTTTTGTTTTTGTGATTTTGTGTGTTGTGTTGTGAGTGATTTACACTTTGTAGAATTTGATTAATATGACAATAGAGTTTTTCCGTTTGATATTTGAATTAAAGTTGGACGAATGACAGTGATATTATAATTTATCTGTAAGCTGATATTCGGAGATGCTCGCAGTTAGTTATGAGCGGCAGATACATATTCCAGGAGAAGGTGTGGAGAGTCAGTGAGTCCGTACACGGCACATCCCCGGTCTGTTCCTGAGCGGATGCTGAAGCCTCCAGAGATTGTTCTGATTGGGCTCATGTCGGAAGTAATAGTCTGTTTTGATCATTTTGTAGAAACCTGATAAGAATTTTGCCTACATTGTAAACTCTTCATCCGCTGCTTACCATACACCATTCAATATTTTCCAACTGGGGAGATGTAATTGTGGAGCAGCGGCTTATGGGGAATCATGGAGAAACTCTCCCTCTTAATCATGAAATGAGTTGAAGGTTGAACACATTTATTATAAAAGACAACTTTGTGGATTCTTTAAAATCACTTTATGTAAGAAAATACTTTGAGAGATTTATCATGTTTGTTTTACATATGAATTTAGTCAAATGGGGCAACTTTTTCAAGCATTGAGCAGGAGTTTTTCCGTCGGGTTTCCCGAATATTTCGTATTTGCCCCAAATTGCACTGGGGTGCACTGGGGCGCGGCGATTCACTAAGATCGTGCATCAGAAATCAGAAATCTGTTGCTACCCAGCACTGGTCCAACAGAGTTCACCATCTTTTTTGTGAGCACCTTAACAGACGTCCCCCAATTTGGTGTAAGGGGGGCCCCCCACAGCTGACCACAAAAAAGTGTTGATTGTGCACAATAGCGGTTGCAGAGAATTCTTAAATACCTGTGCAAGCGTTTTAGCTTAGAATGTAACGTGCAAAGCCCCGACCAAAAGTGAAGGCAAAAGCCTTAGTAAAGTGTGACCTGTTTGTTTCTTACACCTGCTCCCAAATGTTGCGTGCGAGTTACCATGTTTATGCCAAGAAAATGTTCAAAGAATTGAGAAAAATTATCCGGCCCCACAGGCGGGAACGACATTGGTGGCATGGGGTATTTGCACAATTCTTTGCAAACTTTTCCAGCAGTGTTCAGGATTTTCCTGTGTAGCAGTATAGTAAATCTAGTAATAATAAGTCTTCACCGCCTTCCTTAGTGTTGGCTCATGATTTAACATAGTTTTTCCTCTAAAAAATTGGATTAACATTCCAGTCCCCACCAGATGTAGGAAGGGGCCTGGTATAAGTTGTGCTAAATTACGTTTCAAGTTCCGCATATACAAATATCAAAAATTCAAGTTAAAGTGGGAACTTCATCAGTGGGACCTGAGCTGTGCTTGTGTTGGCTCCCCGCTTACTTCTCAATGGTTTGGGGGACAAATTGAGGTGGCTGAGGCTTCATTCTGTCCCCCATTTGCGGCTGCCACGGGCTTCCTGATCACCACTCTTTGTCCGAAGTATCTCTGCCTGCAAAAAAAATCTTCATTGTCTTTATTACTATTTCATTAAAAATGAATAGTATGGAGCAAAAAAACAATCCTTGTATACCCTTAGAATAAAATCTGTGGCACATTGGTGGCTTATTCCATCATTTTTTGATTGTGTTTTTACCATATTCTTCTTTGTTATTGTTGTATGTTGTCATTGTTATATATCGGACACATAACCACATTTATACCGTCCAGAGAGTTCACAGAAAGTGCATAGTATCCGACTATAATGCCCTCTGCTGCGGATTCTCCAGATTGTGCGCCCCGTATCGTGCATGGTCGCTTCCAAGCTCAAAGCCTTTTAAGACATGGCCAAGCTTTATAATACTGGTGACCAGTTATAGGTGTAGAATGCAATAAGGATATATGTGAAAATGCTTGTACAGTGTATTTATGCACCGTAGGTGTAAGAGGCTGGTATACTGTGCACGTCAAGGGGGAGTTCCGGTGTACACCGTGCACCACATTCAGTCTGAAAGGAGTGTGGTGCACACCTGTTAAACTAAGTGCACTAAGTATAAGTAGGATGTGCCAGATCATGTTGGGGACTCATCTTCAGGAATCCTCGCACTTCCAATTTTAGTTAATGAAAACTGAACAAAGTTCAAAATGCATCACTAATAATAACTCGGGCCAATTACCAGAGTACACCAGCGCATTTCTATAGGAACTATATTAACGGTTCAAACGACGTAGAAGATGTTTACATCACTAAATATGTATTGAAAGCTTTAATGACTGAATATTACCCGCTTTTGAAATTATTTTTTTATTTATTGTTATTTTTATTCTTGATTTATTTGAAATTGCTCATAAAGCAAAAAAAAGAGAAAATAGGAAAAAACACAACTACAATTCTTTAGAGCAAACAATATAGACCTTACTATTTAGCCACTCATAATTTGCTCCTTGCAAATGTAGTTTTGGAGTTCAATTAGGATGAAAATAAAAATGTGGATTTCGGAAAAAATATACAACCCAGAACTCCAGAACATGAGGTCAGGATGGCGGAATACCTCCACAGCCACCATGTATTTCCTCTGGTGCTCAGATAAGCCGGGATCATGGCGATCAAGACACGCAGAAACGCAGGCATGCTGAAGGTGATGTACTGGCATCATTTAAATGTACGGTAATGTCCTACCTGAGCCAGAACAAAGCTCACAGCGCCGGAGCCCCAATTATAACCAACATGGAGTAGAGAAGCAGATATCTGACACCCTCCTTACACTGAATGATGATTATTCCAGGATAGTGTTGCTGGTTATACTCTACATCGGAGGAACACCGACAACCAAATAACACAATAAGAACTTGTACCGAGAACACACCAGGGACCAATAGATAGAAATTTTGAAAGAGAGGCCTTTTGTCCAGGAACTTCCAGGTTTGGTGGCTTCTGAAGGACAATGCAGACTGTGTTGTTTTGGCCAAAAGGAGAAGAGACTTCCCATAGTAAACAAAGATCCCAAATGGATACTTGTCTCAGTAAGCAGGTGATGTCCACTGGACGACCAAGGAGGAAGAAGACACAGAGGAAGCTCAGCAGCTGGAGGCCAGGAGGATGAAGCTCACAGTCGGGTATTGGCTTTACAAAGCTGGAGGTTACAGAAATAATGACACTTAGTAATCTGAAGGCGAAGTTACTACGGAAAGAATTACAAACGATTACTACAAATAATAAAGATAAACTTTCCTTCTCATAAGACAGAACTCATAGGATTTCGGAAAACAGTTCGACTTCTTGTGCATTCAGGACACTCCTCTTGGGACATTTATGGCAAATCTCACTGTCACATTCTCAAGAAGGAAAATAGAATATGTATAGTTATTAATATATTAATGGAATTACCATGTAATGTTATATAAAACACTATAATGAAGAGGTTTTATTATTGATGAAAATGGAGTTTTAAATGAAGGAAAAAAACAAAAGAAATATATGTGGATGCCTTGTTTTTCCTTATGTGTTTATAAAAGAGGCAAATCCTAAGGGTGTCACCTAAGTGAACATTAGTCATCTGACATAAAATATGGCGGTGCACAGTATCGTGGGGTAATACTCCGTTTACGGCTATGTCACATAATAGAGATTTCTGAGGGTCCGGAGCTTGTGATTATTGCTTTCCTCCTACGGGACGTCTCCGGATCAGTTCCCTCTCTGAGTGGAGGGATTCTAGATGAAGGATTACAAACGCTTTGCCTTGTTTCCACAGCTGGATATATCTTGTTCTCTTTGTGTCAATATGCTTCCACGCACGACATTCGAAAAATGATGTGATGGTTTTTTCTAAAGATATGTTTTACCCCATGGCAGTATTGGTTGGATCCAAAGTGTGTAAGGATGCTTTAAGAGTAGCGCTCACAAAATGATAGAAAGGTCTTCTAGGAGGGGGTGATCCATCCAAATATGCAGCACTCTGGAGTGAAAGGACAATGGGGCACATTTACTCACCTGTCCCGTCGCGATCCCCGAGCGTGCATTGTGACGGGGATTTGGAGAGTGCCGCGATTCACGTAAGAGTTCATGCATCAAATTTTTTCCGCTGTGTCGTATTCCCCGCTAAGGTCAAGGATCTTCACCATTTCTTCCCCGGTGCATGTAAGTGCATGGCTGCCACACATTTTAAATGTTAAATCCCGCGCTAGTCCAAATAGTTGGGTTTTGTGGTGCATATGAAAGAAACACGGAGCGATTGTGTCAAAACCCAAGTTATTAAAGCGGAGACAAAAAAACGTAAAAAGTCAGGAAACCAGATGAAAATGCGTGTGCGGATTACTAGTTAATAAATTAATCCTATAAGTTAACATAGGTTTGATGTAGAAAAATCTAAAACAGTTAGCAAATAATCAGTATTCGGGGGCAAACCATAGACAATGGAAAATATCTGCATCTCCTTGACAATATTGGGGAAGTATAAATGATTGGAAGGTCCCAATCAGGAACCTCAGATGGGGGAATGTGACGTCTATGTACATTCTGTGAATCTAGCTGATGGAGTTTCTAGCCACAGAAGAACTGCACGGACTCCCTCCATGCCCCTCTGTCATATCCCAGCGGTGTATTCAGTGCTGAGTATGGGAAGTGGGCCGGACCAGAAGCCAAATTCGTGTCCCTGTTAAAACAAAACAGGGGCATGGGACCAAAGCGAGGGGCACCGGGGACCCCGGTGCCATGGCGCGGGTGAGTACAGCTTTCTTTCTGAAACTTGTCACCCCGCATGATAGGTTTTTTTGAGTAGGACAACCCCTTAAACTATCCTGCTGCCCCCTAACATGTATTACCTTGTGCGGACAAAAATCATAGGGGAGAAGTGATTGGTTGTCATGGACGGTCAGGGTCTCTCCGAAACTCTAGAGGCTTTAGCTGTTCATGTATGGCTGCCCCTGTTCAGAGCACTGCAGTATATTGTCTGAGCCTAGGGGGGGGCATGGAATATAATAGAAAATTGAAAAAATGCCAATTATAATGACTCGCCCTTTCTCTCTAAACCTACATAAAATTAAACAAAATAATCTTTATGCCCAATCCAAAAAAGGCCAGATAGATTTATCAAAACTACAAAACGTTATCCAATTCCTTGAAAGTCTCTAATAGAAAATTGTCCCAATGTCCAAATCATCACTTTGTTCCCCAGAATAATGCGTTAATTATCTCACCACCCACCTAACTTTTTTTTGGACTTACAGAACGAAAGAACTTTGTGGATTTTTTTGTACCCTATTGTTCATAGCCTAAGAACACCATAGTAGATGGCTATTTTAATCATTTCTTGCCCCCTTTTGCTAATCCTTGAGGGGCCTCATGATTTAGAACGTCTATATGTGTTAACTGATCATATAGATAGAAGATATCACAGTATCATCCCCCCGTAGTGATGTGTCTCCTGAAGTGCAGGAGACTTTGGGAAATTGACACTTCTCAAATTGAACGTTCTTAGCTTCACCAACCTGTCATCGATTTTATAGTTTATAAAGTAATAATATGCAGTTAGTGATGAGTGGACCCCAGGTTGGTTCGGAATTGTTCTTTGGTATGGTATCTCTAATTCAGGGGCGTAATACACATAACATTTTAATCAAGTTTGGATTGTTTAGAAATCGCAAGGATCCGAAACGCATGAGTCTGTAACATCTGTGCGTGGTGGGGCTTCACCATCACAGCCTGTCGAGTACAGAAGAAGATGCGCTGCTGACTGGGAATGGCCTACCTTGTCTATATTGCCCATCATGGTCTGAACTACCCCCCCCCCCCCCCCCCCCCAAATTATACACTACTGGTTGTCTTAATTGATTCCACAACACCTGCTGTATCCTTCTGACTTCTACACTTCCCGAGAGTTAAGCTAGCTGAGATGGACAGAGCCTCCTCCACTGACTTTATGGAATGAAACTCACATCTCTCTGACTGCTTGGTGAAATTCTTCTTTCCTCTTGCTTCAGTGCCTCTGGGCTCGCGCCTCGCGTACTTTTCTCTTTTCTCCCCTCTATACACATCCCTTGGAGACACCTCAGAAGTTTTGGTTTCAGCATCATCTTAGACTGAGGGTAATATTGAACTCTATGTCTATATGTAATAGACACCCCTGCCTACTAGTGAATTGTCTCTGCTCTCGCCTACCATCATGTCCTCTCTGAACCAGAAAAGTAATCATCACCGACCTTATTTGTAATGGGGATGTGCGACCGCGGCCCTCGCTCTAAGCACCGGATTTGCAAATTCTATTGTTGGGCAATCCTGGCGGCCATGAGAACCTCAACCAATCCTCATTTTGCTCGTCTTAAACTCTTTTTACTGTTTCCTGACGTAAAAGGAGGCCAGGACGAAAAGACGGCACGCGACAGGGCGCGGACATGAAACCAGACGGGGCGGTGCGGTCCAGAGCTACACAGAAGATGCCTCCAGTCTATGCCAGTCACTGCATGGTGCCCGTTCTCCTTCCAAATAGTTTTAAAATGAATAATCCTCATCCAAAAGCTGCAGGGTGCCCACACCTCCCTACTCTCCTCTTAAATCTGCGTCTATCACCCATTTCATTATCTTTCTACCTTCCAGTGATGTTATATTAATCTCGTCTTTATTTCTTCTTTAAACCTCCCCAATCACATTTCCAGACTTCTCCCCTGGTATCAATTCTCTGGAATACCCGACTAGACCCACACTTCCAAAGATTCATGCGTTTTTAAACCCTCTTCGGCAAGTTACATCACGACTCCCAAATCCATGTAACTGCTCTCGCTAGCCCACACTGTATACATCAACTCAAGGCACATGGGCTGGTATATAAGATGAGGGCTGATGGATGGGAACATGAAGCTCATGACTCATTTATTTTATAATTCTATTCCAATTATTTAATCCCTGATGAAGAATGATGAAACAGCCACACAAACTCTTTCTTTCTGTGTCACTCATTCCTCACAGACTGTAAGCTTTTGTGGACCCCATCATCCTTCATAGACTGTAAAGCTCTTGTGTCACCCCTCATCCTCATAGACTCTAAGCCCTTGGGTCACCCCTCCTCCTCATAGACTGTAAGTCTTGTGTCACCCCTTCATACTCACAGGACTGTAAGCTCCTTGTGGTTCACCATTCATCTCACAGACGGTAGCTGTTGTGTCACCCCCCTCATCCTCATAAGTCAGCTCTTGTGTCCCCCCTCATCCTACAGAACTGTAAGCTCTTGTGTCACCCCCCTCATCCTCATTAGACTGTTAAGCTCTGTGCACCCCTTCATCCTCATAGACTGTAAGATCTTGTGTCACCACTATCATCATAGACTGTAAGCTCTTGTGTAACCCCCTCATCCTCATAGACTGTAAGCTCTTGTGTTCCCCATCATGCTCATAGATGTAAGCTCTGTGTCACCATCCTCAAAAGTCATTAGACTGGCAGCTCTTGTGTCAGCCCCTCATACTATAGCGTAAGCTCTTGTGTCCACCCCCTATTCCTCCTAGACTTTGTAAGCTCTTTGTCACCCCCTCATCCTCATAGACTGTAAGCTCTTGTGTCACCCCTCATCCTCATAGACTGTAAGCTCTTGTGTCACCCCCTCATTCTCATAGACTGTAAGCTCTGGTGTCACCCCCTCATCCTCATAGACTGTAAGCTCTTGTGTCACCCCCTCATCCTCATAGTCTGTAATCTCTTGTGCCACCCCCTCATCCTCATAGACTAGTAGTAGTAACAAGCTTTGCCTCTATATCAAATCAAAGAAGATGTGCGGCGCTCACCCAGCTGTGCCCAATCCTTTTATTAGAGGTGATGTACATGGAAGGCGCGGGGCCTGGTGACAGGTTGTTTCACACTACCTAGCGCATTCTCAAGCCATTGACCCAGGTCTTGAGGATTTTGCACAGTTGGGTGAAGGCCACGTATCTTCTATGATTTGATGTGGACTAAATATTTCAGCAGAGAACCAACATTTGTGTTGTTTCACGTAACGGCTCCATATCATAAATCAGTGGTGGCGAACCTATGGCACGGGTGCCAGAGTCGGCGCTCTGAGCCCTTTCTGTGGGCACTCAAGAATTTGCCCTCCTCCTTTCAACTTCATTGGTGCCCTTAGGAGGCTGAAGGATTGAAAGTTGTCAATGAACAAGGAGAAATAAATTATTGCTTAAATTGCTTCGCTGGCACTTTGCAATAAATAAGTGGCTTTTGGTTGAAGTCTGGGCACTGAGGCTCTAAAAGGTTCGCCATCACTGTCATAAATTATATCCCCATCCGGCTGAAGGCACCTCGACTAAAGTGGATGCCACCGGGAATTCTTTCTTCACTTCCACATTAAACTTTCCCTCTATGATATAAATAATGAAAGAACATGATGAAAGCGGCCAACACGGAGCAGTACAGATTATACATCCAGGCTTCAGAATCATCTTATTGTAACTTTCTGGATTGGGAATAGATCACTTTTTCCAATGATAATAATCGGATGACTTAATCAGTTTGGATCAATCATTTCTGAAATATTTAGCACCAGGTGACGCCGTGTGCCGCACTTTGCGCTATTTGTATCCGGTTCTGGTTTTCTCTATAATGTGACTAGAACATTTCACTCACCGAATCACTGAGACAATGGTCTGCACAGAACATGTACCTGATGTATTGGACACTTCTCCCTCTGAGCAGGGGGCGCAGTTATAGCAGCAGACGGGATGTCGCCCTGTCGGAGTCTTCTGAAATCCTGGAGAACACGGATCATTACACCGGGACTCCGGAATCTTACATAGAAAGTAAAATGTAATCAGCAAATGAGGCCAAGAACTTCATGATAACGAGATTATTTCTCAGACTTTTTATAGTTTTTAAAGCTGCTAGAATACAAATACAAACAAAATGTTCATTAGATTTAACATAGAAAAAGTTACAGGGAAGATACAAGCGAATGTACAATTAAGTAAAAACAAGGATACCTGCGCTGGCTATAAAGTTAGGACTACTAGGTTCGGATAAACGCTATACCACTAATGAATCTACAATGATTTAAATGTCAGTGTGCATGATGCACTAACCTGTAAGTGGCACCCCTCCTGTGTGGGAAGTTCGATTCTTTCCGTTTAGTGAGGTTTTGTCCCGTAGGTCTCGTAAATCTCATGTAGAGCAATAATCTTTTCGTGAGATGTATTTAGCTTCGGATAGCGTTTCCAAGCCAAGTAGTAATCCACAAAATGCAGATCAGCACGCGAGCCCCGGCCGGTGGCTTCGCTGTATCTGACTAACAAGGTACCGGTGATGTCACCCTAGGTACGGTCCGTCTGGTGAGACAAAAGGGTTTTCCACCGACGCGTTGTCGAGAGCTCCGGCTCTCTTCCTCAGGGTTGAATTCCTGATCTCACTAATGCGGATACTCTTATAGGCACGGTGCCATTGTCAGGGAGAAAGCTGATCAAGTTCTTGTGGTTGGTCTGGACACTTAATTTCTGTTTCTGTTTAGTTTTAAAATGCATCTTTTTATTTATTTTGTTATATCGCTGTACCCAGGTAAAATACCATTCTCAAAACATTTTTATTAATTTATAAAAAATATATATTTTTATTGTTAAAAACATTGTTTCCACCACTGTTTTAATTAATTGGTTAATTGTCTTCCTAAACAGTATATATGTATATATATCTATATATATTGTAGTCATAAACTATAATATAAAAATGTGTATAAAAATAAAAATATATATATCAGTGCATTTCAATTGGGCAGTGGGTACCAGTATGAATCTTCCACTTAAAATGCGAATAATTCAATCTCACTGTTCAAACCATTAGGAATTAGCGTGTCTAGCTCGAATATCCATCGACTTTCTGCCTTTGACATACATTTGATATAATTGCCCCCTCTCCAGTTCTTTTTCACTTGTTCAATGCCAAATATTACACTTCCTTCAATTTTTCCATTGTGTTTATCCTTATAATGGCGTGATAGTGGGTGGCCATCAAATAGTTTTTTTATATTCCGCAAATGTTCTTTTATCCTTATGTTAAGTTTTCTTTTTGTCCTTCCAATGTAACTTTTCCCACAAGGACACTGTATGCAATATATGACTCCTTTTGTATTGCAACTGATATGCTGTTTAATTGAAAAGGAGTTGTTCTTATTTCCGAATGTATGTACTATAGATCTTGCTTTTATACTCTTGCATACTGTACAGTGTCTGCACGGGTAAAAACCTGGTTGTTTCAGAAAGTTGTTATTATATGTTCCAGAATTAGTTGTTGGTTTTTTCTTTTCATTTTTATTTTGAACAGTCGGTGCTATCATGTTTCCCAGATTCTGTGCTTTCCTAAACACGAATTTTGGTTTTTTTGGGATGTATTCACCGATGGTTTTATCCTGCTTGAGAATACTCCAATGTTTTTGGATAATTCGTTTGAACAAAAAATAATCTTTTGAAAATTGTGTAATTATTGGAATACTCGCTATATCATCTTTTCCGTTTTCTTTCGGAGGGCTTCCTTTTCTGTCTCGCCCAGTGGCTAACAATGTGTCTCTAGGAATGTTAGCTATTTCAGTTCTTACTGACCTAATAGGATCTAGCTCATATCCTTTTTGAATAAATTTATTCTCTAGATGGTCCGCTTCTTTCAGGAAATCATCCAATTCAGTACAATTTCTCCGATGACGTAGAAATTGACTCTTGGGGATGTTATCTAGCCATATGGGCAAATGGCAGCTATTTCTAAGGATCAGGCTATTGCTATCAGTTGGTTTATTGTACGTTTTGGTTTTAATTCTTCCTTTATCAATATAAATTGTTAGATCCAGAAAGTGTATTTCTTCCTGGCTGTAGGTTGAGGTGAACTCCAAAAAGAAGGTATTTATATTTACATCCCTTAAGAATCTTTTTAGGGATTCTTCCCCTCCAGCCCAAATAAAGATGACATCATCTATAAATCTACGCCATAGGACCAAGTTCGCACCGAGCCCGCCAGTAGGGTAGATATTTTCTTCCTCCCATCGCCCTACATATAAATTGGCGTAGCTCGGTGCGAACTTGGTCCCCATGGCTGTTCCCCATTTTTGTCTATAAAATTCTTCCTCATAGAGAAAGTAATTATGATGTAAAATAAATAATATGGAATCGATTACAAAATTGATTTGGGACTCAGGTAAATCATTGGTTTTTTGTAAAAAATGTTTAACAGCCTCACAACCTTTAAGATGTTCGATGACAGTATATAATGATGTAATGTCTAATGTTCCCAAAATATAAATTGTTGCTCTTACTAACTCTTTTACTGTTTCTCCCTACTAATCAGCCTTTTATTATTAAATTTTTCGCACCACCTAGCGCATTCTCAAGCCGTTGACCCAGGTCTTGAGGATTTTGCACAGTTGGGTGAAGGCCACGTATCTTCTTTGATTTGATGTGGGCTGAATATTTGTGTTGTTTCACGTAACGGCTCCATATCATAGATTATATCCCCATCCGGCTGAAGGCACCTCGACTAAAGTGGATGCTACCGGGAATTCTTTCTTCACTTCCACAGTAAACTTTCCCTCTATGATATAAATAATGAAAGAACATGATGAAAGCGGCCAACACGGAGCAGTACAGATTATACATCCAGGCATCAGGATTATGTTATTGTAACTTTCTGGATTGGGAATAGATCACTTTTTCCAATGATAATAATCTGATGACTTAATCAGTTTGGATCAATCATTTCTGAAATATTTAGCACCAGGTGACGCCGTGTGCCGCACTTTGCGCCACTCGTATACGATTCTGGTTTTCTCTATAATGTGACTAGAACATTTCATTCATCAGATCACTGAGACAAACGTCTGCACAGAACATGTACCTGATGTATTGGACACTTCTCCCTCTGAGCAGGGGGCGCAGTTATAGCAGCAGACGTGATGTCGCCCTGTCGGAGTCTTCCGAAATCCTGGAGAACACGGATCATTACACCGGGACTCCGGAATCTTACATAGAAATGAAAATGTCATCAGCAAATGAGGCCAAGAACTTTATGATAACGAGATTATTTCTCTGACTTTTAATCGTTATTAATGCTGCTAGAATACAAATCAGATGTGCATTAGTAATAACATAGAAAAAGTTACAGGGAAGATACAAGCGAATGTACAATTATATAAGAATTCATGCTATTATAGATATATACTGTACTGGCCGGGATAGTAAATGACTACTCTTATCTATAAGAAAATAGAATGGGTTAACAAAACATATTTTAGCTCTATCTATTAATCTATCTATATCTACAAGTCTATCTTTATCTTTACCTATATTTATCTTTATCTATTTACCTATCTCTATCAAATTACCTCACACATAAAATGTTTTATACTAATTACAGGCGGTCCCCTACTTAAGAACACCCAACTTACATACAACCCCTAGTTACAAATGGACCTTTGGATTTTGGTAATTTGCTGTACTTTAGCCCTAGGCTTCAATGAACAGCTTTAACAGTTATCACAGGTGTCTGTAATGAAGCTTTATTGTTAATCCTGGTTCTTATGACAACCCAACATTTTTCAAATCCAATTGTCACAGAGACCAAAAAAAATTTGACTAGGGTTACAATAATAAAGTATACAGTTCCGACTTACATACAAACTCAACTTAAAGAGGACCTGTCACCCCGAAAATAACCCCCACCAAATGTGCCCATCCAGTAACTGACACAAGGCCTCAATATTGCACCTGGGTTTATGGCTCATTACATGGACTCACATCAATCCCCACAAGAGACTGACTCCAGACCCTGCCATCCTAGGCCACCCCCTGACTCCAGACCCCTGCCATACTAGGCCACCCCCTGACTCCAGACCCTGTCATCCTAGGCCACCCCCTTACCCTACCCCCACCTACCCTAGGCCACCCCCTTACTCCAGACCCCTGCCATCCTAGGTCACCCCCTGACTCCAGACCCCTGCCATCCTAGGTTACCACCTGACTCCAGACCCCTGCCATCCTAGGCCACCCCCTGACTCCAGACCCTGCCATCCTAGGTCACCCCCTGACTCCAGACCCCTGTCATCCTAGGCCACCCCCTTACTCCAGACCCTGATATCCTAGGCCACCCCCTTACTCCAGACCCCTGTCATCCTAGGCCACCCCCCCCATCACCCTTCTCTGTGTAACATAACCTCCTGTTTTATTGCCCAGCCTTATCTTAATTGAGTCTCACCATATCTACTAATTATCTTATTGTGACATCCCTCAAATTTTGTGTTTTTCTCTCATTGCTTCATTTGTATCCATGCCTGAAGAAGAGGCCTGTGTGCCCTGAAAGCGTGCGCCAAATATAATTTTTCTGGTCAGCCAATAAAGGTCTCCCTTAAGCACTTTTGTAGTTTTTACACAAAAGTTTTTACATCAGATTTTTTATTTTTTCCTGGCTAACATGGTACGTCAACAATTTTCTCAACATACTTAAGTTGAATTTGTCAGAACTGGTATATTTTTTAATTGTAACTCCAGACCATTTTTTTTTTGTCCCAGTGACAATTAGATTTTTCAATTTTTTGCTGTAATTGGGGTAAGGATTAGCAATAAAACTTAATTACAGACACCTCACAGCTGATCTTTGCAGCCTGGGACTAAAGTAAAGCATCCAGAGACCCTAACCAGAGATCACAGTGGTCAGAGAGGTCTGTCTGTAACTAGGGGTCTTCTGTAAGTCAGCTGTCCCTAAGTCGGGGACCGCTTGTAATAAGCTTCTCACATGGTAAATATGGATTCTATGTGATTTATGTATAATATTTATACATACTATTTTGTTTTCTTTTATGTCCCATGGGGCCAATGGGGTGGTAGCCGCAGGGAATGGGAAACTGTGCACATTAACAATCGTAATATTGACTGGTACACGGAGCACCCATTAATGATAAATTTTCCCCAATTAATGTCAGTTTCTTCTTATATAAAAATTACATTATATAAAGTTCAGTTCATCATTGGTCCTTACTCTGTTTTTTTTCCAAACAATATTCCTGATGTCAATATGAAGTGTCTTGAATTCTCGTGGCGGCTCTTCGAAGTTGGCCAAGTGTGTCGTGTACAATATGTAATCATTATTCCCATCTTTCAGGAGAGCCCAATTCATTAAACTCCACTGGGAACGTACTTCACCTCTTTTGTTAAAGACAATAAATTCTCCGCTATGATCAATGTAGGCCACTCTCTGGACATACTTAGAAAGCTGGAAAAAAGCAAAAAAGTTGAGGACACATTGCTGAGATTGCTGAGCTTTGCATTTATTTTGGACTCCTGTGCTTTACATCGGGTTCTCTTTTCACTATCGGGTTCTCTTTTCACTATTGTTAGTGAAAAGAACGTAAATGCACTGGCAATCGGGCACTGACAATCTCCCAGTGCTCAGGGTTCACTGTTCTGATGCCCAGAATTCGGACTATTTCATCACACAATTACCGAGTATACTCGTGTATAAGCCAAGTTTTTCAGCTAATACACGAGTCAATAAAAAAAATAAACTTACATACTCACATTCCGAGCATCAGGGGTGCCGGGAGGTGAGTATGAAAGTTTATTTTTTTTTGTGCTGGGCAAACTGGGGGCTAACTGGCTACTAAAGGGGGCTGGCTGGCTACTAACAGGGGCTTGCTGGGTATACACTACTGGGGGCTTGCTGGGTATACACTACTGGGAGGCTGTGACCAATGCATTTCCCACCCTGGACTTATACTTGAGTCAATATGTTTTCCCAGTTTTTGGTGGTAAAATTAGGGGCATCGGCTTATACTCGGGTCAGCTTATTCTCGGGTATATTAAAAAAGTATCATGTGCCCTTCCCTCACAGTTGTCTTGACTTTACCTAAAACCCTGTTTCTCGTTGCTCTTCTACTCTAAAGAGATGCCCTGCAATGTCTTCTTCAGACAAGGTATCAAGTGGTGTCAGTCTGTACTAATGTTTCACAAGCCTACACTCAGCTCTTATTCATCCAAAACTAGAGGTGTCAGTGGGGGATCAGTAGGTACTTTCCACAATGGAAATACAACCACATCTTGCCGGATTTAAGTTAAACCGGGACAAAGCCAAAATGGAAAACATGATGGAAAAGAAGCTGATGTTGTAGTTGTTATATTCCAAGATACCAACCCGGCCATTGCTCCCCGCGTATCACACGAGTTCCAGCGTACCTCTGGACTGCGGCTTTACTGCTGATTCTGTTGTAAATGTAAAAAGTGTAGAACCTACAAGCCCGAAGAACTGGTGATATCATAAGTGATCTCTACTCAATATACCAAAATGTGTAGCTGCCTGTTGGGATGGAGGGTGGGAGTGATGGATGTTAGCGACGCCATTGTACACATTCATTACTTTTATCATCATTTTATAATATATGTCATCAAGGGGATTCTGATGGAGTGAAAATGTCTCATTCCATCATCAATAGCATCAGAACCTACTGACTGTATTTCATCTCATCATTCAGGAAATGTATTAGAACTAAGAGGGAAATGTGTCTTCCCACATCTTTATTCTGATCAACAAATCTTTTGTTCTTAACTTTTTTATGAACCTTATTCAATCTATGATAGTAAAACAAGTCAGGCAGCAGCTGAATGTGTGTTTTATGTTTCTTAAACCGGCTTCGGAGCAGTGACCGCGCAGCCACAGACCTGCTGCTCTGCGCATGCACAGACGGCAGGCTTAATGGATGAGGGTGTGCCGCTACTCATAGCAGCGCAACAAAGATTTCTGGTAGGAGGATTAAAGAGGCTACTAGGGCATGGAGTAGCCACGACGTGTAGCCTCTGCTCCGGCTACTCCACACCCTAGTAGCCTGTTTACAAAATTTACATATTAGGGAATTAAAAGTTATTAAAAGATTGCAGGGACCTGAGGATTAGGCCTTAAAAGGGCTATCTTCACGTCCTGTAGATGCACCTACCACTCGATCTACGTTTATAGGTAGATCAGTGATGGTAGGTTTCTTTTAAAGGCCTTTTTTATCTACAACTTTTGTGAGTATAATAATAAAAAAGTGGTGCAAATAATTATGTTGCACTAGTGCCCTCTTATTTATCCTTGGAGGAACTAACTGACCGAGCAGTCGCTGGACCTCCGATGAGAGCAGTGTGGTTGCTGAGCTGGTAAATGTTTTCTGAGCCGGATGAATATGGTCAATTAGCATCAGTTAGGGGTTTATATGCCGTTGATTGTACATCCTTATGATGTATCTTCTGACTAGACTGAAATGCGTTTTAATGGGGTTGTCCACTTTAAGCACTGTCACGGGTGGTCCCAACCGTGCTGCCCAGCCCCTGCTGTTCCCGTACCCCTCTGCTTGTACCTCCTGTTGCTGACCCCGGATTGAACCCTGACGTTGCATCTCTGCCGCCTGCCCTGACCCTGTGCCCGGACTTTGACCACGAGATTGATTGCCGTTCTTGTACCTCAACCTTGGCCACCACTGCGGACAAGTCATGCCTGAGGAACGACCTGGTGGTACCACGCCGCAGCTTGTCTAACCCGCTTTGCGGCGGGCTCTGGTGAAAACCGGGTACCACTTAGTCCCAGGTAGTGGCTTGAGTCATCGTCTGCAGTGGTCCAGTGGATCCACAACCTGCAAGCCTGACAAGCACATTGATCTTTCCTTATACTGTAGGACTGATGTGTGAGGCTCTACAATGGACTGCATTGTCCATCCCTTTTATTACTTACTTTTTGTCTCAGTCCATATCTCCAGGAACCAGTTCTTCTTTGTACAATTCTGTTTAAAGCGTTAGCCAGAATATACACAGACGTGTACACAAAGTACAAGTTATTATCCTTATATCGCACCTGAGGGAACTCATACACCTCAGTGCAGTTGACCGCATCATTGGCTCCATGTATCTGCTGGAATAAATGATTTTTATAGTGATTTTTTGTCAAGCAATTGAAAAGGAAGTACCAGAGATCCTCCAGAAGGGGGTCATCAGGACGGGTCAGAGGGTTCACATTTTGACAGACATTAAAATTAGGAATTTGTTTCCTGGGCAGCATAAACATAAAGCTACAGTTGATCACTTTAGTAAATGTCATTCCAAAATCAAGTGAATTAATCCAAGACTCGTGAAAGATGAATGTGATATTTTCCATTTGCACCTCAGAGAGGGATACGCCATACTTTATGTAATAAAGACCACAAACCACTACAACTTCAGCCTGTGATTGGCTCATCTTGGCCATCCTCATTGTATTCACTTTGTGATTCTCCTTTTCTAATTTGATGATATAGTCTATACAGATCCCACGCTCATTCATCATGTTACTAAGTACAACCGACTCTCCCTCTCCAATCCCTCCCTCTGGTGTGATGATGCCAACCCAATTCCAACCAAAATACTCCAGACACTTGACGATAGCTTCATAGCGGAGCACATCATTAGAAGCAATGTGAAATAGTGTTGGGTGTGAGACTCTATCAGTCAGGAGAGGGTCAGCGGGTCCATAATTCATCTACAAAAACAAAAAATTTTTAAAAATGTTGTCCAGGGGGTCTCTTGTATGATGTGCAACACCCTCGCCGATGCAATGGCGAGGTAGTGCTTGCGAATACGTCCCACCTGTAGGTAACACCACATTACACTACATGGTCCTTATAGGATAAAAGGGGAAATTGCAGTGGTTAATCCTGCCTGGCAAGGCAGATGTTA
>WNYA01000508.1:68553-98399 GCA_019512145.1 Engystomops pustulosus | reverse complement strand
AGGAGACTCTGCACTCCACCCAGCATGACGTGGTACCCTTACACGTCGATAGCAGTGGTTGTCTGGCCTGATCAGGTGACCCTGGAATAGACTAGCCCCTGCCCGCCCTGCTTGGATCATTCTCTGTCTGGATGCCGCTAGGGAGAGAGCTGCTGCTGCAGGGATAGCGTTAGGGTGTTATATTAGCTTACTGTTAGGCAGGAGTGAGTCTACAAGAACCCAACAGCCCTTGTTAGGGCTACAATAGCGTTATATTTTATTATTTTTTTGTTTGCTTGTGGCTGGGCTTGCTGGCACTAGTAGTGCAGCTAGTACCATATTGTGAGGAATTTGCAGGGAGACTTGCAACCGTTGTGTTTAGCTCTTAGTGACACACATATCCACCTCAAACACCGAAGTGGGACAATTTATTAGGGGTTTGATTTGAATTAGGCAGAGTCTGCTCATTTATTTTTTTTACGTTTATTTTTTTTATAACTCAAAGTCATCTGGCAAAGCAGTGTGCTTTCAGTGTAGGCTAGAAAATTGCCATAGGAGAACCCAAACGGCTTACTTTGGCCTACAATAGCGTTATATATTTTATTTTTTGTTTATTTGCTTGTGGTTGGGCATGCTGGCACTAGTAGTGCAGCTAGTACCATATTTTGAGGAATTTGCAGGGAGACTTGCGACCGTTGTGTTTAGCTCTTAGTGACACACATATCCACCTCAAACACCGAAGTGGGACAATTTATTAGGGGTTTGATTTGAATTAGGCACAGTCTGCTCATTTATTTTTTTTTACGTTTATTTATTTTTATAACTCAAAGTCATCAGGCACAACACAAAAATCCAGTTGTGTGCCGTCAGTGTAGGTTAGAAACTAGCCATAGCAATAGGATTGCATCTTTTTTAAAAAAAATAAATAAAAATTTACAGTTTACACTTTAATTTTGAAAATGTTTAACCCAAGGGCTAGGGGTAGAGGACGAGGGCGTGGACGTCCAACTACTACAGGGGTCAATGGCCATGGTCCAAGGCGGGGTGAGACACCACCTGCTGATGAGGGAGCAGGGGAACGCCGCAGAGCTTCACTCCCTAGGTTCATGTCTCAAGTTACTGGGACTCGTGGTAGAGCACAGTTGAGGCCAGAACAGTGCGAACAGGTGTCTCGGTGATGTCGCGGATTGCGGACAATGCTTCTATCGATTTGTCCACCAGTCAGTCTTCCACGTAGTCCACCGAAATCAGCACTCCTCCAGCTCCTCCACCTCAGCCTCCTTCCCCCCAGTCTGCCCCCTCCCAGGAAAATTTGGCATTTGAACCGGCATACTCTGAGGAACTGTTTTCTGGACCCTTCCCACAGTCACAAACCACTTATCCGGTTGCTGCTGAGCTCTTTCCCGATGCCCAGGTTTTCCACTGGTCGCAGTCTGTGGGTGATGATGACATTATTGACGTAGTGGAAGAAGTGTGTAAAGAGGTGTCGAACGATGAGGAGACACGGTTGTCAGACAGTGGTGAAGTTGTTGTCAGGGCAGGAAGTCCGAGGGGGGAGCAGACTGAGGGATCAGAGGATGATGAGGTGACAGACCCAAGCTGGGTTGATAGGCCGGGTGAACACAGTGCTTCTGAGACGGAGGCGAGTCCTATACCAGAACAGGTTGGAAGAGGAGTGGGGGGACCAGGGGAAAAAACGGGAGGAGGCAGGGCCAGAGCTGGTGCACCAGCGCCAAATGTTTCACGTAGTCAAACTCCCGTGGCGAGGGCTAGATTTTCAGAAGTCTGGAGGTCCTCTATAGAAACACCGGATGACCGACGGACTGTGGTGTGCAACCTGTGCCAAACCAGGATCAGCAGGGGTTCCACCACTTACTAGCTTAACTACCATTAGTATGCGCAGGCATATGAATGCTAAACACCCCGCTCAATGGCACCAAGCCCGTTCACCTCCGGCCGGGCACACCACTGCTCCTTCCCCTGTGTCATCTGCTAGTCAGCCCCCTGCCCAGAGCCCCGGCTCAAAAACCTCCCATGCAAAAACCCCATCTTCACCTCCACGATCCTCCACAGCATCCACCAGCATTCCGCTCTCCATACCCCAGATACTGGAGCGCAAAAGGAAGTATAGTGCAACCCACCCACACGTCCAAGCCCTCAACATCCACATCTCTAGATTACTTAGTCTGGAGATGCTGCCCTATAGGCTGGTAGAGACCAAGGCCTTTCGGAACCTCATGGCGGCGGCCGCCCCTCGGTATTCTGTCCCCAGCCGCCACTACTTTTCCCGATGTGCCGTCCCAGCCCTTCACCAGCACGTGTCAGACAACATCATCCGTGCCCTGACCAACGCCGTTTCTGACAAGGTCCACCTGACCACGGACACGTGGACGAGTGCTGCCGGGCAGGGCCACTATATATGGCTGACGGCACATTGGGTTAACTTGGTGGAGGCTGGGACCGAAGACTCTTTGATCTGACGTGGTGACAGGGGCAGTGCCCACTGTCCAATCACCAGAGAGGAGGCTCGGCTCTATCTGCCAATCCTCAAGGAGGCATCAAGTGATGTAATCTTACGGATTATTCGCGCATGTCAGTGAACTTGTAGCCGGAATCGCTGTCAAGATCCTCCACTGCGCATGTCTAGGGACTTTGCGCAATCTCAGCCGGTATCAGAGGCTCTTATGCGCATGCCCAAAGACTTAGACAGAGTTGCGATCGAGATCGTTATTGAGAGCTGAATGCGCATGTCTCCGGACTTAGCCGATAATTTACATAGTAGGTTTCCTACGCTGAGTATGGGGCTTTTATCGATCCCTATTAGCAGCGTATGTCTAGAGATTCAGGAATGGTCGTTCTTTACCGGCCAGCTCTTTTTGTCAGATGACTTAGAGGTAAGTCTATAACCGGAGTTTATACAGATTGTCACAATAGAAAGATCAGATAGAGGTTCATCATATCTCGATCATCATTGCCCCATCTAGATTGTCGTTCGCTCAATGCGACAAACACCAGTTTATGTGCTTATTCTCAAATGAGCAAGTTTATTAAGTTTTGTAGAATCCATCACCTCCATATATCTGTTAACAACAGGTATTAGAGATGAGCAAACACACTCGTCCGAACTTGATGCTCGTTGCTCGGACGAATACTTCGCCAGCTCGAGAAAATGGCATCTCCCGCCGCTTTGATTTTTGGCGGCCAGAAACAGAGCCAATCACAAGCCAGGAGACTCTGCACTCCACCCAGCATGACGTGGTACCCTTACACGTCGATCGCAGTGGTTGGCTAGCCTGATCAGGTGACTTTGGAATAGACTAGCCCCTGCCGGTGCTGCTCGGATCATTCTCTGTCTGGATGCCGTTAGGGAGAGAGTTTCTGCTGCTGCAGGGATAGCGTTAGGGTGTTATATTAGCTTACTGTTAGGCAGGAGTGAGTCTACAAGAACCCAACAGCCCTTGTTAGGGCTATAATAGCGTTATATATATATTTTTTTTTTTTTGCTTGTGGCTGGGCTTGCTGGCACTAATAGTGCAGCTAGTACCATATTGTGAGGAATTTGCAGGGTGACTTGCGAAAGTTATATTTAGCTCTTAGTGACACACATATCCATCTCAAACACCTAAGTGGGACAATTTATTAGCTTTTCCTCCTCTTTGTACACTAAAGAAGAGGAAACTGGCTATTTTTTGCCAGGGCCAACTGGCTCTAGCTATAGTACTCTATGTTTTTAATTTTTCTGGAGGACCACCTACCTGCTCCTCTGGTTTGAAAACTTTTTTGGACTGCCACATACAGGCACTATCCAAATTTAATTGTCTCCATAGCAGCGACGTCGTTTTTATAGCTGCCTCCACACGTTGTCTCCATTTCTACCTCCACACATCATCTCCATAGCTGCGTCCCAAAGCCGTCCATAAAGCTGCCTCCATACATCGTCCCCTTAGCAAACGAGCTGTGTCAGACAGAATTTTGGGTTGTTTTCATGGCTTCCACATCAAACTTGTTAACTTTGTTGCCACCCTGCTGTGTTATCCACAAAATATACTGGCAAACTTTTATCATTTACCGATATTATTTCAGCGCTTCTTGCGCATCTGTTTACATTCTCCTCACCCGCCATAACCCAAACTTATAAAAACACTACTACACTTGATCTTATACAAAAGGTTCTTAGAAGTGCTGTTTGGGGAGAAGCCGAGAGACAGGGGCTTGGACAGGCGAAAGCTCGCCTGGCAGCGGACCACCAGCTCCATCCCAAGATCCAATTAACATAGTTTTAACTGCAGCACATTTAATCTACTACTAACTTACTGCCTCCATACATCGTCCCCTTAGCAAACGAGCTGTGTCAGGCAGAATTTTGGGTTGTTTTCATGACTTCCACATCAAACTTGTTAACTCTGTCGCCACTCTGCTGTGTTATCCACAAAATATACTGGCAAACTTTTATCATTTACTGATATTATTTCAGCGCTTCCTGTGCATCTGTTTACATTCCCCTCACCTGCTATAACCCAAACTTATAAAAACACTACTACACTTGATCTTATACAAAAGGTTCTTAGAAGTGCTGTTTTGGGAGGAGCCGAGAGACAGGGGTTTGGACAGGCGAAAGCTCGCCTGGCAGCGGACCGCCAGCTCCATCCCAAGATCCAACTAACATAGTTTTTACTGCAGCACCTTTAATCTACTACTACCTTACTGTCTCCACACATCTTCCCCTTAGCAAACGAGCTGTCTCAGGCAGAATTTTCGGGTGTTTCACCAGATACCTAATGGAACTCGGCGCATCTGTCGCCGCCATGCTGGAGACCGGAAGTTGCAATTATAGCAGCGCAATATGGATGCCCCATACTGTCGCTCTTAATCATTGAACCATTTCAGAAAAAACAATTAAAAATAGAACCGGAGGAGCCGAGAGACAGGGGCTTGGACAGGCGAAAGCTCGCCTGGCAGCAGACTGCCAGCTCCATCCCAAGATTAGGCAGCCTCAGAGGCATCCATGCATACTGCCCCTGCTGTTTCCTGTCCATTTCGCCTCCACGATCCTCCACAGTGTCCACCACGAGAGGATATACAGCACATCATCCCCTTATCAAACAAGCTGTGTCAGGCAGAATTTTCGGGTGTTTCACCAGATACATAATGGAACTCGGCGCATCTGTCGCCGCCATGCTGGAGACCTGAAGTTTCAATCATAGAAGCAATATGGATGCCCCAGTAGTCACTCTTAATCATGGAAGTCGTCTCAATGGACTCAGCTCTCAAACCAATGCGGTGCAGAGAGGACCAAAGGAGGTGAGCAAGAAGCGCTGAAAGTGATTATCATTGTGAACAAAGGTTGAACGTATATTTAGTCATAACAGATGGTGTGGACTGGCGACAATAGCTGACCAAGATTCCATACGTATCTGGTGAAAACACACCCGAAAAAAATGCAGCCTGACACAGCTCGTTTGATAAGGGGACGACATGTGGAACTGGCCAGCCATGGTTTGAAAACTTTTTGGGACTGCCACATACAGGCACTCAATCTACTTAATTTTTCTGGAGGACCACCTACCTGCTCCTCTGGTTTGAAAACTCTTCAGTTACTGGGGGACCGTGTGCGCACAGTTTGAGGCCAGAAACAGTGAAAACAGTGAATGTCGTGGATTGCGGGACATGATTCTATCCATTTGTCCACCAGTCAGTCTTCCACGCAGTACAACATGGCACGAACTCATGCACTCCTCACCTCAGCTCCTTCCCCCAGGTATGCCTCCTCCAAGGAAACTTTGGCATTTGAACCAGAATACTCTAGGAACTGTTTCTGGACCCTTCAGAGTCACAACCCCTTGTCGGTTGCTGCTGAGCTGTCCGCTGCCCCAGGTTTTACCCCGGTCGCAGTCTGTGGGTGTATGATTATTGACGGTGGAAGAAATGTTGTAAAGAGGGTGTCGGACGATGAGGAGGACCCGGTTGTCGACAGTGGTGAAGTTGTTGTCCGGGCCCGGAAGTTGGGGTGGGAGCAGGACTGCGGGATGCGGCTGCTGCGGGTGACAGGACCCACGCGGTTGATAGGCGGGTGAAACACGTGCTTCTGAGACAGCGGCGAGTCCTATACCAGAAACAGGTTGGAAGGGCCCGGGGGGGGCAAGCGGAGAGGCAGGTCCCGAGTGGTGCATCAGCGCAAAATGTTTCACGTAGTCAAGCTCCCGGGGCCGGGCAGAGTTTCCGGGAAGTCTGGAGGTTTCTTTAAGAGACACCGGAATGACCGACAGACCAAGACTGTGTTGACAACCGGTGCCAAACCAGGATCAGCATTGGTTCCACCACTACTAGCTTACTACACTAGTGAGGTGCCGACATTGGAATGCTAACACCCCAATCAAGGCAACCAAGCCGTCTCCTCCGGCCATGCAACAAACACCGCTCCTTACCTGGTCATTGTAGTCAGCCCCTGCCCGGACACCGGACCCAACAAACACCTCTTGAAACCCATTGTGCCTCACGATCCTCACAGAATCCACCAGTGTTCAGCTCTCCATAACCAAGACGCTGGAGCGCAAAAGAAGTCTAGTGCAACCCACCCACATGAACAAGCCCTCAACGTCCAATCCCAGATGAAGGTAGCCTGGAGGAGGTGCCCTATCGCTGGGTAGAGACCAGGCCCTTTCGCAAACTCATGGCGGCGGCGCCCCTCGTATTGGATCCCCAGCCGCCACACTTTTTCCGATGTTGCCGCCCAGCCCTTCCAGCACGGTCAGACAACATCATCCGTGCCTGACCAACGCCGTTCTAGACAAAGGCCACCATGACCACAGGCCCCTATAATCGCTGACGGCACATTGGGTAACGTGGTGGAGGCTGGGACCAAGTCTTGACCCTGCCGGTGGTTCATATTATGTCGATCCGAGGAAGGGGGCCTACCTAGGACAAGGTTCCAGCATACTATGCCTCCTTCTCCGAATTACCATCCGTGGGCATGTGCCATCAGTAGGTGGCCCCGCCGAGTGCTCAAACTGATGGAGCTTAGCGCGGATTTTAAAGCAAACCGACCAGAGTCGTACCAGGGGCATCAAGGGCGCAGATGATGTGGCTGGCCCTGTGCACCTGAAGCAGGCAATGTTGTGTGTAACTAACGGGGCCGTTAACCTGGGTGGCGGATCTGCCTCCGGCCCACTGCACATGGCACCCCCCCCCCACCCCCCCCCCTGGCCTGGCCCATGTGTAACTCATAGTTCAGCGTTTTTCCTCACGACTACCCAAATTCTGTCCTGATTTGCTCCGAAGGTTGCCCCCCTCTGTGCGCATTTCAGGAAGTCAGACAGATGCGGTCCACTCTCAGGGCAGCGCCGCGCCGCTCCAAATGACCGCTCACCGACTGTCGTTGTGCGAGGCCCACGACGGGTGGAATTAAAACTTAAACCATGTTATCCAGAGTTTACAGAAGCGCAGAGCGATTGAGATCCAGATGTAACTTCCACAGACCTTGGTAGTCAGTCAGTCAGCTTCCTCAACGTCAAAAGGAGGAGGGACGTGGAGTTGATATCGTCAGGTGAGGAGTAAACTTTGAGGAGGTCAACACAGATGGTCATGGCAGGCCGCCATCATCCGCCTCCCAGCCCACTGCTTTGGTGTTGAAACAAATATCTGGTCGCATGAAGTCGGAAAGATTGGCGCTAGTCACAAGAGACGGGGGGAGTGAAGATTCCCTGTTTTGATCGCCAAAGCACCCTAAGGTCTGTTTCTCAGCGCTCTCGCGAGAGGTGGTCCAAGAGGAGGATGTTGCGGCGGCAGGGAGGAGAATGTTGGCAGGACAGACGAGGGACCATGTGGAGTCCTTAACTGTTCGCGTGTATGGGCAGAAGGAAGAGGAGATGGGGGTGGCGGAGGCAGGAAATGGAGCGTAAGGACCAGTGAGGGGAGTGAATTCTTGCGCTTGGACTGGCGGCATTATTGGCAGATTTATGCTAGGCTGGCTCCTCTCCCATGATATCGCGTCAAAGACTTTATTCCAGCACGCTGCTTACTGGCGTGATTCACTTCATCGGAGCCACGCGTACAAGCAAAATTTTCACTATCGTCCCTGGGGAGAGGCAAAGGAGTGTGAGAATGCATGAATACCGAGGCCCCCCTGGTGAACAAGCGGACAAAGTATTCCTTCTGATAGCGCTAGCGGGCAGAGGGTGTTACTTGTGCCTGGCCCCCGTCTCAAGGAGCAGAGGCGAGAGCTAGCTGTCCAGCAATGGCAAGGGTACGCTTTTTTACGGTCCTTTGCCAGTTTTATGTCACCCAGCAAGGGGACACTGTAACCGTCCCCGTCTCGGCAGAGTAGGGCTTGATCGGTACAGAAAGATGGTGAGGGAGTACGTTAATGACCGTACCATCTGTCCTCCATGATCCACACAGTCCCTACAAATATGGGTTTCAAAGCTGGTTGTGCACGCCACTGGCGCTGGCCAAAAACCTTGGAGGGTTATTGCTGCCCTTCTGCGAGCGTGTTGTCGAGCGGGTTTTCGTGGAGCTGGTTTGGCTATCACACTGATAAGATACCGCCCCTGTCGACTGGACAGGAACGGCTGACAGGCTGACAACCTTATCAAGATGAATAAAAGCCCTGGAATCTTCTCGGCATTTCTCCTCTGCCACCGGTGAAGAGAAAGCTCAACCTGAATAATTTATGCACTCTTCTTTTCATACTCTTTTCTCATTAATAGACTTTACTTTCCTCGTTCTCGCTCTTACACTTAAAGCACGAGGAGGAAACAGGCTAACTTTTTTTTCCATTGGGGCACCTGGCTCTAGCTATGCTACTCTCTATGTATTATTAATTTTTTCTGGTGGGCCCACTACCCGGTCCTCCCGTTTTGAACAACGCAATGTTTAGGCAGTGCCACATACACAGCCATCCAAGTCTCTTTTATTTTTCTGGAGGACCACATACGGCTCTCCTCGGGTTTGAAACTTTTTGGACTGCCCATACAGGACACTTCAAATCTATCACTTTTTGGACTGCCCCATACAGGAACTAAATCTATTTGAAAACTTTTTTGGACTGCCACATACAGCCACTATCCAAATTCAATTGTCTCCATAGCAGCCTCCACACGTCGTCTTTTTAGCTGCCTCCACACATTGTCTCCATTGCTACCTCCACACGTCATCTCCATAGCTGCCTCCAAAAGTCGTTCATATAGCTGCCTCCATACATTGTCCCCTTTGCAAACGAGCTGTGTCAGGCAGAATTTTGGGTTGTTTTCATGGCTTCCACATCAAACTTGTTAACTTTGTCGCCACCCTGCTGTGTTATCCACAAAATATACTGGCAAACTTTTATCATTTAACAATATTATTTCAGCGCTTCTTGCGCATCTGTTTACATTTCCCTCACCCGCCATAACCCAAACTTATAAGAACACTACTACACTTGATCTTATACAAAAGGTTCTTAGAAGTGCTGTTTTGGGAGTAGCCGAGAGACAGGAGGAGTTAGCACGGATACGCGCTGGAGGTTAAAGAACACTGCTAGCACCACCAGAAGAACCAGAAGTACCAGCATTCTCTCCAGCGAACCTGACAGTTTCACCAGATACATAGTGAAACTCGGCCCATCTGTCGCCGCCATGCTGGAGACCTGAAGTTGCAATCATAGCAGCGCAATATGGATGCCCCATACTGTCGCTCTTAATCATGGAACCATTTCCGAAAAAACTGTTAAAAATAGAACCA
Organism: Engystomops pustulosus; assembly: GCA_019512145.1. Taxonomy (NCBI): domain Eukaryota; kingdom Metazoa; phylum Chordata; class Amphibia; order Anura; family Leptodactylidae; genus Engystomops; species Engystomops pustulosus. The sequence goes on along the minus strand of WNYA01000508.1, from coordinate 88,703 downwards.
CTATGCTATTCCATTATTCCTAGGTGAAATATTCAAACGACCCCGCCTGCTTTGAAAATTATAATTTTTTCAAGTAAACGCTTCTGGGCCCCAGGCCCATTTTGGGTGGGGAGGAGCCGAGAAACAGGGGCTTGGACAGGCAAAAGCTTTCCTGTCCATTTTGCCTCCACGATCCTCCCCAGCGTTCACCAATGTCTCCATGCGCAACTTTCAACTCTCTATACCCCAGACACTGGAGCACGAGAGGATATGCAGCACATCATCCCCTTATCAAACGAGCTTTGTCAGGCAGAATTTTCAGGTGTTTCACCAGATACATAGTGAAACTCGGCCCATCTGTCGCCGCCATGCTGGAGACCTGAAGTTGCAATCATAGCAGCGCAATATGGATGCCCCATACTGTCACTCTTAATCATGGAAGTTGTCTCCATGGCTGCCTCCACATATCGTCCCCTTATCAAACGAGCTGTGTCAGGCTCATTTTTCGGGTGTTTCACCAGATACGTTATGGAACTTGGTCACTATGTCGCCAGCATGCTGTGTTATCGACTAAATATACCGTCAACCTTTTGTTCACATAGGAAATCATTTCAGCGCTTCTTGCTCACCTCCTTTGGTTCCTCTCTGCCACCCATTGGTTTGAAGCCTGAGTCCATTTAGGGTATGTCGCCATGCCACTCTCTAGCCTGCTGCTGCTGCCGCTGCCTCTCCATGCCGTCCCCTATAGTGTCAGGGTCAATTATTGCATGTTTTAGATGCTATCTAGCCTCATTCGGTCACTCTGTCATGGCCATGCTGTTGCCCATAATTTTGGCATTATGGTATGATTAAGCAGCCTCAGAGGCATCCATGCATGCTGCCCCTGCTGTTTCCTGTCCATTTCCGTGGTGTTTCCATCATTTTCTGAGGTTCCCAGGTGTTTTGCCAAGCTTCCCTGTGCAGAGCCTTGGTCCCCTTGAAAAATGCTCGAGTTTCCCATTGACTTCAATGGGGCTCGTATTTGAGACGAGCACTCGAGCATCGGGAAAAGTTCCTCTTGAGTAACGAGCACCCGAGCATTTTAGTGCTCGCTCATCTCTAGTTGTCACCTATTACATCTGTATTTACTGTTTCTGTGTCTTGTAGGAGTTGCCATAGTGTTTGGAGAAGACACTTACCTGTGTAAACTTATATAGGCTGAGGAATTGTATCAGGGCGCTGTTAGTGTGAAATCCAGAATTTGCCACGAAAGCGGCCACTTCTCCATCATTCCCACAGGAGTAATTCGGGACCTCCTGGTATCTTCCAGACATTATTTGAATAGAAGACTTTAAGGATTTCCTTGCGTTTCCACATGTGTCAACGATTTGATAACCAATAGTAACGTTGGGCAATAGGGTAGGATTTTTGTTAATCTCATCAACAGCAAAAATAAAAGCCAAGATATGTTTATATTGTTCAATCTGCAAACTGAAATAGGCACAATAGAATGATGACAGTAAGATAGTCTAGTAATACAATCTAATGAGGTCTATGGTGCATAGATTCCTGACTACGCTACAAAAACCCCTTGTGTGTGGTCTATCACCTGTCTATCATTGCTCTAAGCCATCTTCACATGGAAAGTGATCCGTCAGTGTTTGGCATCAATGTTAGAATTGAATCTGTAGAATTCTTTTTTTTTATACATAAGTTTTCTTCCAGAAGGAGATGAAGACTAGGATGAAGAATTTTATATAACACAACTATTGTATATTTATAGGTAGACCCTATCCCACATATATCATAAGCATGACTTTTGAGCCTTACAGACTGCATACTTCTCTAACCCCCTGGTCTCTACTATTATCATGAAAATATAAAGAGAATGATCAATATCCCATCCTACCAGCTACAAAAATGGTATTGTCTTCCACACCAAGTGTAATACTGTACAAAGCATAATGGGATTGGTAGCAGAACACAGATAGACAAGTCTAGAATTCCAGATGGTGTGTGGTTAGAACAGACCAAGGGAACCAGTCATCGGAAGCAGCCAAACACCTTCCAGATTTTGTTTCTTACATGGCCCACCATGGTGGCATAATCCAGAAAATCTACTTTGAAGTGAGATGTAAATTGGTTGTATAAAGTCAAGGAGGCGGAGATTTTGACATTGTAGTCAAGCTCTCTCTTCCTCAGAAAGCCCATTCACTGTAATTGATGGTCCTACATCAAGAAACATCACTAACCAGATCTCCTGAAGTCCAATGCTTGTTATTTAATCCAGAGGAGGAGGCATTCAGAGCTCCCACCTTGACTTCAGTGTTAAACTCTCCGCCTCCTTGACCTTACACAACCAATTTACATCTCACTTCAAATTTGATTTTCTGGATCATGCCACCATGGTGGGCCATTAAAAAGACACAATAACTAGAAGGTGTTATGCTGTCTGACAATTATCTGGTAGTGGTTTATTAGGTCAATTGATGAAGACAGGTTCCCTATAAATGAGCTGTAGGCGAGCAGTGACCGAAAAAAGTTTTTTTGCTTAAATGTTTCGGCCAAAATTAAAAATAGAAAATGTATAATAAAAATATTGGTAAATCCTCCTTTGCTTTGTTCTAAAAAAAATCTGGATATGGATATTCTGGGTATGAAGACTACAACATCACCGTGTAACCTGTACTGTACCAAAACTCAGACAGCTGATGGATGCCCCTATAGACCCATCTCAGTGACCAGGGACACCCAGCGCTCGTGCCGGCTCGCAACAATTATCTATAACCTAATCCTGAGTTTGCAGTCATAAGGACTAAGGTAATCCACCAAGACAATCCCTTATTTACAAATCTTAGCCCACTGTGAAGTTAAGAAAAAGTTATAAGAGGTTTTTTGGACCTGATGAAGGGAGCAGTACGCACCCGAAACGCATCGTCCATTCATGCACTTTACCAATAAAATATTGTGAACCGAGAGCAGTGCGGAATTGGTCTATTTTTTTACCTACCCTTTCATCTCAGTGACCAGGCAGACTTTAAGCCAAAAATTTCCACAGCAATAAATATCAGGAGGTTGTAGCGTAACCTCCAGGCCTCTGAGATTTGCCGGATGCTGGGGTTGTATTATTTGATGTGGCCAGGTGTGGATTGTCCTTGTATCTGGTCTGTGCTCCATAGGAAGGGCTACGGTCTCTGCTTTGTTAGCATGGGTGCAGCTACTCTCTTTATGGTGTTCCGCTAGGGTCCAGGTTAATTCTCTGCTGATGGAGAGTCATGTGCTCGCTGTTCTACGCCGAGAATATTCAAGGAAAAAACAAATTGCTTTCTACTGGAAAGACTCTGAACCCCCTAGACACAGAATGTATATATTTGTATACCAAAAACAGAATATACTAAATCAATTTGATGATATTTAGGGTCTGTGGATTCACCTGGTTAACCTCCAAGCAGCGAATGGCTAAAGCACATGTGATACACCTACTAGTGGCTCTCCTGTTACTAGTGGCTCTCCTGTTACTAGTGGATGTCCTGTTACTAGTGGATTTCCTGTTACTAGTGGCTCTCCTGTTATTAGTGGCTCTCCTGTTACTAGTGACTCTCCTGTTACTAGTGGCTCTCCTGTTACTAGTGGCTCTCCTGTTACTAGTGGATGTCCTGTTACTAGCGGCTCTCCTGTTACTAGTGGCTCTCCTGTTACTAGCGGCTCTCCTGTTACTAGTGGCTCTCCTGTTACTAGTGACTCTCCTTTTACTAGTGGCTCTCCTGTTACTAGCGGCTCTCCTGTTACTAGCGGCTCTCCTGTTACTAGTGGCTCTCCTGTTACTGGTGGATCTCCTGTTACTAGTGGCTCTCCTGTTACTAGTGGCTCTGCTGTTACTAGTGGCTCTGCTGTTACTAGTGGCTCTCCTGTTACTAGTGGCTCTCCTGTTACTAGTGACTCTCCTGTTACTAGCGGCTTTCCTGTTACTAGCGGCTCTCCTGTTACTAGTGGATCTCCTGTTACTAGTGGCTCTCCTGTTACTAGCGGCTCTCCTGTTACTAGTGGCTCTCCTGTTACTGGTGGCTCTCCTGTTACTAGTGGCTCTCCTGTTACTGGTGGCTCTCCTGTTACTGGTGGCTCTCCTGTTACTAGTGGCTCTCCTGTTACTAGTGGCTCTCCTGTTACTAGTGGATCTCCTGTTACTAGTTGCTCTCCTGTTACTAGCAGCTCTCCTGTTACTAGTGGCTCTCCTGTTACTAGTGGCTCTCCTGTTACTGGTGGCTCTCCTGTTACCAGTGGCTCTCCTGTTACTAGTGGCTCTCCTGTTACTAGTGGCTCTCCTGTTACTAGTGGCTCTCCTGTTACTGGTGGCTCTCCTGTTACTGGTGGCTCTCCTGTTACTAGCGGATTTCCTGTTACTAGCGGCTCTCCTGTTACTAGTGGCTCTCCTGTTACTAGTGGCTCTCCTGTTACTAGTGGCTCTCCTGTTACTGGTGGCTCTCCTGTTACTAGCGGATTTCCTGTTACTAGCGGCTCTCCTGTTACTAGTGGCTCTCCTGTTACTAGTGGCTCTCCTGTTACTAGTGGCTCTCCTGTTACTGGTGGCTCTCCTGTTACTAGCGGATTTCCTGTTACTAGCGGCTCTCCTGTTACTAGTTGTTCTCCTGTTACTAGTGGCTCTCCTGTTACTAGTGGTGATGATTTGTTATACCTCTTTGCATTGTTACATCTTATGGATGTAGAATTTTTGGATTGCATATATCCAGCTTTTTTTCTGGATAATGATGACTTTTGTATGTGACCACTTCAACTTTTTAAGCTCTACAACACTGGAATTGGACGTTTATACTCGTCAGGGGATTGGGTTATGAGGGGAGGATGTTTTGTGGGATGTTTATTCACTTTTCTCCTTTAAAATCTAAATGAAGACAATTGAACCAAAAAAATTCTGGTGCAGTGCTTTGAAAACTGGTTGCACATGTATTTATGGAGGGTCTGCGCTAGTATTCAAGGCTAGTGTGGTCGCTGTTCAAGACTGCAGTGTGGACGCTTGTCAAGGCTGCATTGTGGACGCTGCAACACAATACTGTGCGTTCCACTTGGCATTCGCAGCAGCCAACATATATGTGTTGAGTGTAGCAAAAAAAACTGGTGCAGTCAGCTTATGCACTCTAGACGGGGCACCGGTCTTCATGAATCTGGCGCTCTCTGCAGGGTAGTAAGGCGCTACATGTAGTTTGTAAATTGGGCTCAGTATATTGCTGCAGATGGATAATGAGCCCCACGTGTGGATCTACCATCTCCTCTAGAAGTAACACAACCATTATGTAACTATATATACAGCGCATGCAGGAATACGCCCTCCAATGTACTCACTCTGTACAGAAATGAAGTAGACAACGAGGATTAGTTAAACATTTTTTTTGCATAATATCAAAATGTGCAGGAACCAGCCCCCCGATCACCACGTCTCCTTCCTGATAATATTTGTAATCAAATTCCAGGGTTAGTTTTGTCAGGCGGCATGAAGAGGTTAAATAACTACAGAGTTTGATTGGTAGAAAGATTATAATAATAAGAAAACAATTCATGATCTTCAAGAAGCAGAGAGAGCGGAGACAGAGAAGATGACACTGAGCTGCTGCTTATATACACCATCCGGGGCTGTATATAGATACAAGTACTGCACAGGAGAATTACCATGAGCTGTAATCATCATTCGAATAAAGAACATCACTGACTACGTAAATCTATTATCAGAGAGAGTTTATTTTACAACGACCACATACACATTGGCCCTTATCTGTCCTACTGGCTGGACATGTCCAGATATCTGTATCATAGGATAACATGAGTTTGTTGTGTGTAGCCCCCCCTATGGATTGATTGTCTACAGCCCCCCATGGATTATTCATATACAGTCCATAGGCTCATTATATATAGCCCCTCCATGTATTCATTATACATAGCCCACACTCATGGTTTCATTACATACAGCCCCCCCCCCCCCCCCCCCCCCCCCCTCTTTAGATTTTGATGTAACTGCAAACTATATTGTGACAGCACCATTAAGATTTTGAAAGAACAGCAAACTATAAAGAAGACCAGTCACCAGAATGTTGCCACGCCTGCTGGTGAAGGGTTATAAGTACTCTCAATATGCCCTAAAATTTGCTGCCTGTGAGGCACTGTATCATAATTACAGCCATTTTACTGATATGCAAATTAGCATACTTGACTCTTTTATTTAACATATGATTCGTTGTTCTCTCCCAAACTCCCAGTGAACCATGCCCCTGAATTTGAGTGACAGCTTTTGTGTCTCTTCAAATCTTGTGCTCAGCTTCCTTGTTCCTGATTGACAGGTTTCGGTGCTAGGACGTGCGGCTGTATGGAAATAGGACCATCTGCCAATATTCAACTACAGCCTGGTCATATCATGTGATCAGGGGGATGTCACTTTACATTTGCAAAGTGTACATCTGATCACATGAAATCACAGCATGCTTCCATGGAGAATAGGGAGGAGTAGAAGACCATGGAGGCATGCTGTGTTTTCATGTGATCAAATACAAACATGGGGCTGCATTTTTGCAGCTTCCGCCTTTTGATGTATCGGGAAAGGTGCTGCATAGCGTTTAAATAAATGCAGCCGGAGACTTATCAGATGTGAAAAGTCACCGTCTGCAGCGGGAGCGCAAGTGTCGGGACAGTAACGCCCTGCGCCTGCCCATTCCCGGCCAGCCACGCCCTCTGCTCGGCTGGGCCCTCCCTTTACTTCCCACTGGGGTGAAGGTGGCAGATTAAGGTAAGTAATCCCAAGTTCTAGCAATAAGATAGCATTTGCAATTATATCAGGGTCTCAGCGCCACTGACTTGCCCTGATATATATGCCCCATGGTGTACATTTTGCAAATGTAAAGGGTATAGGCCCTTAGATGACAACGCCCTGGTTACATCATATGAAAAGCTAAATAGTGAGGAGGCATAAGGCATGGGGAGGAGTAGATGGCAGACAGGTTTATGTAAAGTTGCTTTTATGAGGACGTAAGGGAAACATTTTTTTTTTCTAAAAGAAGGGTGAACTTTAGTTATTAGGGCTCTATGGAAACCTGTCACTATAAGTGTTTGTGAAAATGTGGCAATTATTTCAGCTTTACACCTGTCCCTAATGACAGCATCCTCCTGTCCTTACCTAAATGCCCTGAAAAGGGCAATCATTGGTATACAAGAAGTGTCTGTATAGCTAACTGACAGCACCATTTGGCATATCTGTACACTGATAACAATCCTTTTATAGTCAAGTGCTATTGGAGATTGTTTTGACGATAGCATTCTCTTATGTACAAAAGAAAAAAGAGAAAAATATCCACAACTCACCAAAATACTGCAATTTCAATGTGACCTGGTTTCTTCCCAATGTGAACAGTGCTCAGAACACTGGAGATGGGATCCTGTGCCAACTCAGGTGAATGATCCTTAATGAATATATCAAAGAACAACTGGTATTTTCTTAAAAAAAAACCTCTTGTTTATTTCATTAACGTATATAGTTGAGTTTTTCAGCACAAAAAAATTGCTTACGTACTCACTTTCTGGCACTCCCGATGTTCTATGTGGATCCCCTCTTCATTCTCTCTATGTGTAACAGCGGGCAGAGTCATGTCCATGAAAGAAGAGGAGCTGCAAGAAGCATCGGCATCAGGAGCACTGGAAGGTGAGTGTGTAAGCTTATTTTTTTATATGCCGAGGGGCTGCAGGGGGCAATTTATCAGTAGAGGGGGCTGGCTACAGGGGGTATTTTATCAGTAGAGGGGGATACTGGCTGTATGGATCATTTCATCAGTAGAGGGGGCTGGCTGCATGAGGCATTTCATCAGTAGGGTTGGTGGCTGCATGGGGCATTTCATCAGTAGGGTTGGTGGCTGCATGGGGCATTTCCTCAGTAGGGGTGGTGGCTGCATGGGGCATTTCATCAGTAGAGGGGGGCTGGCTGCATGGGGCATTTCATCAGTAGAGGGGGCTGGCTGCAAGGGGCATTTCATCAGTATATGGGGGCTGGCTGCAAGGGGCATTTCATCAGTAGAGGGGGGGCTGGTTGCATAGGGCATTTCATCACTAGGGGGGCTGGGTGCATAGGGCATTCATCATCACTAGGGAGGGCTGGGTGCATAGGGCATTCATCATCACTAGGGAGGGCTGGGTGCATGGGGCATTCATCATCACTAGGGAGGGCTGGGTGCATGGGGCATTCATCATCACGGTAAGGGGGCTGGTTGCATAGGGCATTCATCATCACTAGGGAGGGCTGGGTGTATAGGGCATTCATCATCACTAGGGAGGGCTGGCTGCATAGGACATTCATCATCACAGTGAGGGGGCTGGTTGCATAGGGCATTTTATCATTAGTAGCGGGGTGCTGGCTGCACGGGGCAGAACATGTATAGAAGCTGCATGCCCCCCACCACGTGGTTAACGCTTCAGAGGAATTTTAAATGTGACCATGATAAATGTTGCACTTGTAAAAACATAAACAAAACCGCCATTTTCATAGATTTTGCCGCTTCCAATCAAAAACCTATGAAATATGGAAACGCCCCCATGCAGTATTCAGCTGCACATCGTGTCATTTACAATATGTTCTTGCTCTGTCAGGAAAATGAACGTGTGAACATATTAGAGATGTCAACAAAATATTCACCCACAAGACCCCAAATGTATCTACACATTGTACAACAGTCACAATTGTCCATTCGCTTCTATGACCAACAATTTCATTGAGAAAGTATCTGCCCCTGAGAGATGAGGTTTATGGTTATTGACCCTGAATACAAGTTTCCCTTGTGGACTTAGTCACAGTTCAGATTTATTGCGTTTTCCCAGACTCTTCGTTTTATGCTTATTTGCCTTTGCATAAGTCGTCTCTGTTCATTCAGTATTATGGTTGTCCCCTCCATAGTGTTACTCCGCTCCCTCCTTGTCTCCTTTGTCTGTGTTTCCGGTTTTGTCTTGGCGTCTGTATAACTTCCTCCATGGGGGTTTCTTTCTTATTTAATTGTCCCCTTTCTTCCCACGTGCATCAATAATATGACAAAGGATAAACTCCCTTACTTACCATGTGGGGATTTATATATCCCTAATATAAGTTAGTTGCTATTACCTTTCTTAATCTATCGCATGTAACAGTGTTGGTGAACCTTTTAGAGACTGGGTGCCCAAACTACAACCAAAACACACTGATTTATTGTAAAGTGCCAGCTCAGCGATTTATGTAGTGATTTATTGCTACTTGTTCTACGACAACTTTCAATCCTATTGGCATCTTGAGGACAATAAAACAGTTGAAAGAAGGGCAAATTTTGACTAATGTTGCAGCATCTCGCCATGGTCCCCCTGTACAGGTAGAAATGTGGTGCCTTGAGGAGCTCTGAAGATAATCCTCCCTTTTCCACATGTTCTACCTCTTCCTGCAGGCCCAAACAATCAAGAATGTGTTGCTTTAAAATAGCCGAGCAGCATTTCTTGAGTCTCCTGGGACTGCAGGATGATTCTTTTAATTCTATGTCAAGTGCTATTGTGATGGCTTGGGTGCCCAAGAAGAGGGCGTCGAGTGCAACCTATGGCACCTGTGCCATAGGTTCGCCGCCACTGGCATATAATATCTAATTCTATCAATAATGAAGATCCACTATATCTATATAGAATATGGGTCAGTGTTATCTATATGGAGGTCATTATAAAGGAAGGGGGAGGAGATAAGCTGTGACATCATCTATTGTCAGTAGTGATGTAATGATGGGTCAGTGTTATCTATATAGAGGTCATTGTACAGGGAGGGGGAGGAGATAAGCAGTGCATCATCTATTGTCAGTGAGGTGTAATGTGAGTGTGTCAGTGTATCATATAGAGGTCATTGTACAGGGAGGGGACTGAGGAGATAAGCTGTGACATCATCTATTGTCAGTAGTGATGTAATGAGAGTCAGTGTTATCTATATAGAGGTATTGTACAGGGAGGGGGAGGGGATAATCTGTGACATCATCTATTGTCATAGTGATGTAATGATGGGTCAGTGTAATCTATATCGAGGTCATTGTACAGGGAGGGGGAGGAGATAAGCTGTGACATCATAGTTGTCATTGTGATGTAATGATGGGTCAGTGTTATTTATAGAGGTCATTGTACAGGAGGGGAGGAGATAAGCTGTGAATCATGATATGTCAGTAGTGATGGAATGATGGGTCAGTGTTATCTATATAGAGGTCATTGTACAGGGAGGAGGAGGAGATAAGCTGTGACATCATCTATTGTCATAGTAGTGAGAATGATGGGTCAGTGTTATCTATATAGAGGGTCATTGTTCAGGGAGAGGGAGGAGATAAGCTGTGACATCATGTATTGTCAGTAGTGATGTAATGATGGGTCAGTGTTATCTATATAGAGGTCATTGTACAGGGAGGAGGAGGAGATAAGCTGTGACATCATCTATTGTCAGTAGTGATGTAATGATGGGTTAGTGTTATCTATATGTAGGTCACTGTACTGGGAGGGGAGGAGATAAGCTGTGACATCATCTATTGTCAGTGGTGATGTAATGATGGGTCAGTGTCATCTATATGTAGGTCACTGTACAGGGAGCAAAGCCATTTGTGCTAATTAAATACATATATAGTGTCAGTATCGGTAAGATATATGCAGCAACTGGTTCTGTTTGTTCTGAAACAACCTTTCCTTGGAAGCTCTAACAATTTTGTAAATGTTTGCATGTGATAAAAATCGGCCGAAATTTACCAGTAAGAAAAATGCAAAGCACTCCTACTGCTGTCATAGGAATTAGGAGTGTCAGTAGAAACTGGGAGCTTGCAGGCAGGTGTATACATAAGGTAAAGGAGGAGAAATATATGCAATGATCTTTTATTAGTTTTTTTACAGGAGAAAAATCAAGAAATAGAAAAGCAAGAAACACATCACAAGTCTAAAACCTTCAGTTATCACGTTACATACTCAAGTTCACGACAATGGGATCTGAACAAAGTTTTGTATAAGCACAAAATACATTGACTACTAAGCACAGCAGTGAAGAAGGAAGAATTACATTTTTTTTATTGTCTATGGACTTGGACATTTTGCTGTCATCATGTGCCAAGGTCTCTTCAGAATTTGCAAAAAATGCAGCATTTCAGATATAAGTCAACACTGTCTCTATCAGTCCTGCTGTGCACATTTTCAGTTGCCCCTAGACACGACCCTGTAACTTCTGACTTAGGCTCGGGCGCCTTCTCATATGCAGATGAGAATTCTGTCTGTCTCTGCTCTGTGCCTTTAGCCCCACCCCCTGCACGGAGCTCAGAGACACTCACTGTCACTTCCTGCCAGGAGATCGTGATCAAAGAGAGAGGCTGCAAACTACAAGGATATAAGGGATACGGGGGAAGGAGGAGGCAGGCACATATCTGTGAGATGTAGCAGAGCTCACAGTATAACAGTGTAAAAGTCTGTCAGCCTATTTGTAATCTCATGCATCTCTGATCTGTCTCATCTCTCTCTATGTGTCAGTGTGTTGGTACAGAAGCCAGATGAGAGTGTATATACACCTGTACCCTGACAATGTAACCACACTGTCACTCCACAGAACTAAATGGATTATAATGTGTCTGATTAGAGATGCCTCACCCACACCTTGGGATTTTGTACTGAGCAGCCTAGAGAGTGATAGCATCTAAAACAGCAATAAAACTGAGTAAAAGTGTAAAGTAAGGGGTTAAAATGATATATATTGTGTTAGCATCACTAGGGGATTGAAATGGGAGAATTTTCTTTTGTGGGAAAACCCCTTTAAGACAAAACTGTAGTTTGCTATTTCCCTCCATAAAGGGAGGTGTTTATTTGATGCAGTATCAACCCCAACGGTGAGCCCCCTACCTCTGCTACACGTTACGACTCTATAGGTTAGATTCATCAAAGACTTTTTGGTGTAAATAAAAATATTGTAAAACAAATAGCAAAGGGTTTTTTGTGATTTTTTGGTATCAAAAGATCTCAAGAGCCTTTTCCTGCCATTCTGAAATATTGGCTTTCAAATAGAACCACTGCCAGTGCTGCGCCATGCAAAGCCAGATTTATCATTTGCAATTTTTTAAAATAATTTCAAAAAATTTGCACGGTCACTCCAGAAATCCCAGAAATTTATTATAGGGCCAACACCCCTTTTATAAATCTGAAAAGCAGAGGAGCTCTACAGGCAGTCATAGAACTAAGAGCCGCCTATTGATAAATCTCCCCCAATGAGTGGCTCTCACACCCTTTAAAAAAATATTGTTGTTAATAATAAAAGAAAATCAACATCGTAAATAAAAGGCTAAAAAAGCTCACCTTCACGTCTCTTCACCTTGATCCCAGCGCTGTCCGTCGTCTTCACACTCCGGAATCACCTAAAGAAGACGGTTATAACCAGCAGCACAGAGCGCAGGAACAAGATGTCCAGTGCTCCGGACTGCTAATTATGCACACCCTCGCCGCCTCCCCCTCCAAAGCTGGGAGCATGGGAGAGTCAGGTGACATCACCTCCCTCTTCCAGTTTGGAAGAAGGAGGTGTGGGGGTGTGCATAATTAGCAGCACGAAGTGCGGGACAAGATGTCCAATTTACAAGTTTCTTTTCTAGGTGATCCCTCTGAGTAAAGACTAGTTACAGACAACACCAGGATCAAGGTAAAGAGGAGCGGAGAGGAGTGTATGTAGCCATTTTTGTCTTTTACGTGGTTGATTTTCATTAACTTTTTCAATACAATATATTACATGAAAGAAAGTTCTCAAATTTTAACCCCCTAGTGATAATTTTTAATCCTTTACTTTACAATTATACTCAGTTTTATTGCTGTTTTAGCTCCTATCGCTCAGTGATGGTCAGAGTAAGTCTTCAGAGTGTGAGCCTGGACTCTCTGAGCAGACACTTCATGATCTCTCTGTTCTATGAGATGCTGTGTGCTGACAATGTTCTTAGATTATCAGGGTACAGGTTTATATACACTTTAATTTACCTTCTCAACATTCACTAGTATCTGACAGAGAGAGATGACACAGATGAGAGATGATAAAATCCATGAGATGGATATAAAACACAATAACACTCTCAGCTCTGCTAACTCACCTTTGTGTAAAACACACACAGAGTCAGCCCTGCTTTCTGCCTCCCTCAGAAAAAGTCCTTATCTGTCTGTATCTAGTAGAGTAAGTCTCTGCATGCTGTTTGCCAGCAGGAAGTGCCCATTTCTGAGCTAGTCATGTAATGCAGGGGGGAGGGGCAGGAAGCAGAAAGGAGAAGCTATTCATGAGAGGAATCTGCTCTTCCCAACTATTGTCATAATATTTACCAAATTTGTAGACAGCAGGACTGATAGAGACTGGTTGGAATTTTATCTGGGAAATAATGTAATATCCGTGAATTAGAGAATGTGTTATTTTGTTATCCTGAGTATATTTAAGAATCTTGTCTCTCTGGGAGGAAAACCCCTTGAAGTGCAACAGGTCTTCTTTGGAATGTGATGTGGTGGCCCCAGGCATTTTTTTTGCTGTATGCTGGCACTGACATCCCCAACCAAAGCCAACCAGGAACCGAAAGCTCCAGATACTAGGAAGGTTTCTTAAAGCATCTTATTCCCAACATTCCTTCCCTGACAGTATATCACCACAGTAGCCGATGTTTATAAAACCTTGAATGGCAGCGATTTAGCTTTGTGCACTGCGAGAGTTGGAATGAAATGGTATCATTTTGTTTATTGTTGTTAATACTAATGATGAGCAGATCCATGGCAAATTTTGAGAGGTTGGCACCCTTGATCCCAAAGCTGAACGTCAGTCAGACGTTTGGCCTTTTGATCCTGCATTTGGGATATTACAGAAAGTTGGTTGATTGAATGCTGAGCAGCCAGCATTGATTGGCCAGGCGGGACATGTGACCTGCTGTATTAGAGCAGATGGTTTTCCTTATCCAATACTGAAAAACGTATTTGCCTATTTTCCCAGAATCCCCTAGTGGAGCATCAATGGCTACAACGCTCCACACTCCTACGAAGTGGCGTAAGTCTCAATAAAGGAGAACTCTTACTTCCCCATCATAATCTTGTGATTGACAGACCTTTGCTCAAATCGTCATGGAGCTGAGGTTCTGATCTCCTAGAAGTGATTTGTTCTCATTCAGTCCAGTGCCAGTTTTAGTTTTGCTTGACCTAGTTATATATTTTTGGTTATTTGGTATGATTGCTGTGACCTTGACCTCTGACCTTGCTTTTGTGTTTTTTGTTTGTGCCAAAGCACTTGCTGCCTCATTCCCAAACGTCACTACATAAATCCAGTGGCCAATTAAAAAGAAGTAATGTCCTGGCCCATGACTTGTGGATTAGAAATGGTGGCTAGGAATAAGGTACAATGGGGAAGGTATCTGGTTCCATATGACTTTCTAAAGCTCTGCCTCTCCACCAGCTGGCAGCTTTTCAAAGGCCAACAATTGTGCAAGGAGGACCATGGCTTGTGGCTGAAAAAATTGCTCTTTTCTCCATTGTTTGGGGGATAGAAAGCTGAATGTTTTCTTGAGATGGTGTGGACAGGCTTGATGATGGTTGTGTTGTTGTTTTTGTCAATTCTTTGCGCGGAGACATGCCTTGTTACTTGGATGGTGGTGGTTAAGATAACCAAAGCAGCAGAGGTAGCCTCAGGTGTCATCCAGTGCAACTCAGGATTTGTTTGCAGATGACTGGTCAAACACACTGGGAAATTTACTAAGTGCAGTGTGTACTATGTGCAGTGTCCTGTGTAGTGTGCAGGGGGCGAAGGATTCAGGATTTCTGGCACCCAATGTGCATGAATCTGGTGCCCTCTGCACAGCTCTGGCACAGTGAACTGCTGTATTTTTAGGGCACCTTTATCATGGGCCTTCAGTGCAAATATTTGTGTCCCATGATGACTAGTGCTGTGTAGGAGTCTCTAACATTTCTTAAATACGTGCTCACTTACTCAGCTTTCCAACATCCCCCCGTAGGTCCTCTGCTTGATCCCTGCCCGCCATCACTTCCAGGTCCATGAATGCTAGCTGTGCACAGACTATGACAGCAGCAAGTGGCTGACAACATAGTCTGTGAGCCTCTAGAATGCACAGACCTGTCACCTGTCGGGACTGGATCAACTAGTGGACCTATGAGGTGGGTACAGGGGGCTGGCTGGCTATATACAGATGCTGGATGGCTAAAACAGGGGCTGCCTGGCTATTTACAGGTGCTGTCTGACTATATACAGGTCGCTGGATGGTTATATACAGGGGACTGGCTAGCTATATACAGGGGACTGGCTGGCTATATTCAGGGAAATGGCTGGCTATATACGGGGGACTGGCTGGCTATATACGGGGGACTGGCTGGCTATATACGGGGGACTGGCTGGCTATATACGGGGGACTGGCTGGCTATATACAGGGGACTGGCTGGCTATATACCGAGTAATGGCTGGCTAGCAATGCACTGGGGTAGGTGGCTGCCTATATACTTAGGTGAGGGGGCTTGCTATATACAGGGGACTGTATAATAGAGATGGCTACATACTGGAGGGCAGGAGGCTGACTTTCACCTGGCGGGCCTGGATCAAGTAGTAGACCTACAGGGTGGGTACAGGGGCTGGGTGGCTATATATAGATGCTGGCTGGTTATACACAGGGGCTGTCCGGATATATACAGGAATTGCCTGGCTATTTACAGGTGCTGACTGACTATATACAGGTGGCTGGATGACTATATACAGGGGCTAGTTTGCTATATACAGGGGCTGGTTTGCTATATACAGGGGGCTGGTTGGCTATATACACGGAACTGGCTGGCTATATACAGGGGCTGACTGGCTATATATAGGGAATTGGCTAGCTATATACAGGGGAGTGACTGGCTACAAACAGGGGACTGGTTAGCTATATCCAGGGGACTGGCTGGTTATATTCAGTGACTGGCTGGCTATATACAGGGGACTGGCTGGATATATTCAGGGGCTGGAAGGCTATATACAGGGGACTGGCTGGTTATATTCAGTGACTGGCTGGCTATATACAGGGGACTGGGGATTGGGGCTATATACAGTGAAGGCCTAGCCTTATAAGAGTA
The DNA here is from genome assembly GCA_019512145.1 of Engystomops pustulosus. NCBI lineage: Eukaryota > Metazoa > Chordata > Amphibia > Anura > Leptodactylidae > Engystomops > Engystomops pustulosus. Next base: position 72,623 of record WNYA01000508.1, on the reverse strand, counting down.
GGCTGGTATATACAGGGGACTGGTTGGTTATATACAGGGACTGGCAGTCTATATACAGGGAATGCTGGCTAATACAGGAGGCTAGCTAGTATATACAAGGTGACTGGCAGTTATATACACGGGGTGGAAGGCTATATACATGGGAATGGCTGGCTATATATAGGGGACTGGCTGGATATATATAGGGGACTGGCTGGCTATATACAGGGGACTGGCTGGTTATATTCAGTGACTGGCTGGCTATATACAGGGGACTGGCTGGATATATTCAGGGGCTGGAAGGCTATATACAGGGGACTGGCTGGTTATATTCAGTGACTGGCTGGCTATATACAGGGGACTGGATGGCTATATACAGTGAACTGGCTAGCCATATACAGAGTACTGGATGGTTATATACAGGGGACTGGTTGGTTATATACAAGGGACTGGCAGTCTATATACAAGGGAATTGCTGGCTATATACAGGAGGCTAGCTAGCTATATACAGGTGACTGGCAGGTTATATACACGGGGCTGGAAGGCTATATACATGGGAATGGCTGGCTATATATAGGGGACTGGCTGGATATATATAGGGGACTGGCTGGCTATATACAGGGGACTGGCTGGTAGATTCAGGGGGCTGGAAGGCATAGTACAGGGGACTGGCGGTATATTCAGGACGGCTGGCTAATATACAGGGGACTGTGGATGGTTATAACAGTGAACTGGCTAGCAGAATATACAGAGTACTGGATGGTTATATACAGGGGACTGGTTGGTTATATACAAGGACTGGCAGTCTATATACAAGGGAATTGCTGGCTATACAGGAGGCTAGCTAGCTATATAGTGACTGGAGGTTATACACGGGGGCTGGAAGCTCTAATACATGGGAATGGCTGGCTATATATAGGGGACTGGCTGGATATATAGAGGGGACTGGTGGCTATATACAGGGGAACTGCTGGTATACATAGGGGGGCTGTCTGGTATATTCAGGGGGAAGGCTATAACCGGACTGGTGGTTATATACAGGGGACTGGCTGGCTATATACAGGGGACTGGCAGGTTATATTTAGGGGACTGGCTGGTTATATTCAGGGTCTGGAAGGCTATATACAGGGGAATGGCTGGCTATATAAAGGGAACTGGCTGGTTATATACAGGGGACTGGCTGGCTATATACAGGGGACTGGCTGGCTATATACAGGGGACTGGCAGGTTATATTTAGGGGCTGGCAGGCTGTATACTAGGTAATGGCTGGCTGGCAATGCATTGGGGCAGGTGGCTGTCTATATACTTAGGTAGGGGGCTGGCTATATACACGGGACTGGCAAGCTATATAAAGGGGACTGGCTGGCTATATACAGGGGACTTGTTGGCTATGTACAGGGGACTGGCTATTTATATTTTGACAGGCTATATACTGTAGAATGGCTGTCTGGCAATGCACTGGGGCAGGTGGCTGGCTATATACTTGGGGCTGCCTACATACAGTGGCTGGCTGGTTATATACAGGGGAGTGGCTGGCTATATATAGGGGCTGACTATATACCAGGGACTGGCTAGCTATTTACAGGAGACCGGCTGGCCATAAACAGGGGGCTGGCTAGCTATATATAGGGGACTGGCTGGTTATATTCAGCGGCTGGAAGGCTATATACAGGGGACTGGTTGGCTATACACAGGGGACTGGTTGGGTATGTACAGGGGACTGGATTATTAAATTTTGGCTATGTACTATGTAATGGCTGGCTGGCAATGGGGCAGGTAGCTGTCTATATTCTTAGGTGAGCAGGCTGGCTATATACAGGGGACTGGCTGGCTATATAATGGGGATGGCTACATACTGGGGGCAGGAGGCTGACTATATATATTGTGGGGGAAGGCTGCAACCAATGAATTTTCCACCCTAGTCAGTATTTTTTCCCAGATTATTATGGTAAAATTAGGGGACTCAGCTTTTATTCGAGTCAGCTTATACTCGAGTATATTGACTAGTTATTCTCTCTGTGATAAAATAAGCTATGTAAAACCCACAAACCCTTCCTCTCACTGCGGTTATGGTGCTCTGGGTGTGTATATCCAGTCATTTACATAATGGTATAAGTGACAATAAAACAAATATGCAGACTCACTTCCTCTCACGGTTTTAAAATTCTGGTAATATTCTGGTGAAAATTTTAAGTTCAATTTCTTAAAATGCCAAATTAAAAAAATTTCTGGACCCCTGGGCGTGAGCAGAAACAGTCAACGATATGGCTTCAGAATGTTGTACCTTGGGCACTTTGTGCCTGTGCGCCTGTCCATCAACATTTCCTCCAAACTTCCACCCATGTCATTGTAGGATATCATCATCCCCTCTCGCTTCTTCATACACTAAGACCTCACTGCTTTTCACACAGCGGATAAACCCACAACCATTGGCAGCTTTGTTTCATCGTCATCATGGGTCGCTTCTGATGGGCCACTTCTCGCACCCTCAGCCTCCAATAAAAGTTCTTGGGAAACTTGAAACTCTATCTATGGTACAGGAGCAAGAGGTTGTGTATGGGCTTAAATCCCCCTTAAATTACCAATGTCTCACCTTTGTGTGGTCAATCGGGGTCTACAAGTACACACTGCACACCCTGGCACCTACTTGAACCAGAGGAATTGGGAGCAGGAATAGACATAACACGTCCTCTCCTTGCAGCACCAGCTCCATCGCTCTACCCGCAGCAGTTTGGCCACGTCCCTGTCACTTAATTCCTGCTTTTATCACTTTACTAAGGCACCTTTAAAATCTGTTATAATGCGCCCTATTAACTGGTAACAGAACTTTTAGGATCCAGGTATTACTACTGGGTATTCACTGATAGGAGCACTTTTATGGTCTAGGAATTAGTGTCTGCTACTCACTGACAGGAGCAACTTTTCAATCAATGTATGATTTTTGGTGTTTTTTGGAGCTGATTTCTTTACAGACACCTTCCAGATCTTGCTGGAGTGATTGCTAATATTCATTATTATTGTCTTTCCAAGTTTTGCTGTATAATCCACTATACGCAGTAAGACTATCCCTGTACTATAACAGCCTATGAGTATCCGAGTGATGTTCTTTATAGTGCCCTGAAAGGGGCAATTATTTCAGATTTTCACCTAACCATAATCAGAGCAGGGTTTTGTCCCTAACAAGATTGCTCTTTTTTTGAGAAGTCTGAGCTTCTCTGACTGGTCCTAACTGGTCCCTTACTCTCTCCTGTGAATAATGGCGTCTGGACATTAGGTCCTGCTCTTATACTGCAGAGTCACATGTAAAACTCGTCCAATCACAGCTATACATAAAAAGGACATGCCTGTGGTTACTTTGGGGATGCAAACTACCTGATTGGTCGCTTTAGCTGCAACTTAGTGCTTTTTCTCGAACACGGACCTAGATTCCGAACAGTAGCACTTGTTTAGTTTCTGGTTTCATTGGTGCCGGACCTGCCAAATTCAGGACATTAGGGTTCGGGTCCACTCATCACTAGTTATTACCTCTCCAGGTAGGGTCTTGAAGTTGAACACTTAAAGGGGTATTCCTATCTGGGCATTCACTTTTAATTTAATTAATTTTCCATATGTCACATTTCTTCAATTGGATGTTTTTAAAAAACATGTTCCTGTGTGAAGATAATTTCTCATAAGTGTCACCATGTTGTCCCTTAGAAACGAGATAGGCTTCCTCGGATAAGACCACCTCACATTTTGGTAGGGGTGTTCAGACCAACCAGCTGCAGGGATCATTACTAGAGATGAGCGAGCACTAAAATGCTCGGGTGCTCGTTATTCGAGACGAACTTTTCCAGATGCTGTTTTTAATGTTTTAATTCTATTCTTCACATTGCTGATGTGCGCGCACATCTCTGAACCTATCGGAAGACACGCACGCACATCTGCACAGTGAAGAATAGAATTAAAACATTAAAAACAGTGAATACAGGACCATTTAAGTGCAGAACACATTGAAAGAACAATATTCTTCACATTCCAGATGTTCCGAACATCTCCGAACCTAGCGGGAGACAAGCGCGAACACCTGCAAAGTGAAGAATAGTGTTAT
>WNYA01000508.1:0-68008 GCA_019512145.1 Engystomops pustulosus | reverse complement strand
CCTCCACACTCTGTCATTGGACCACTCTGTGGCTTTCCATGTTGCTGCCACCTGTGGCCTCCTGCTGCTGCCGCCACCTCCACGCTCTTATCATTGTGCCACTTTGTGGCCTACCATTTTTTTTGCCACCTCCATAATTTGTCATTGTGCCTCTCTGCAGGCTCCTCATGCTGCTGCCAACTGACCAATGTCTCCCTGGAACACCCTGTGATTTCCATAATGCTGTTTTCATCCTCCACCACTCTATGACATTGCCAGTATTTGGTTTTCCCCTTCATATAAAAACCTTATGTTTTTTTGGAATTTGAGCAGAAAAAAATGTGAAAATATTCTGTGTCCCGCATGTCCTGAAGGCCATCTTAGGCCGTGTCCTCAAGGTGTAAAGACAATGACAACATGTAATTATTTTTTAATATTTTACTAATTCAATGATGTACTGTAGAGCCTAAAAGCCATAGTTAAATTAAGCAGCCAAGAGAAAATTAGGAATCAGGCTTTAAGTTCCGATATACAATGTCTAGGACTTTTTTTCAAGCATCACATTTCTTGAGTTCAGTTCTGATTTGAAATATAGAATATACAATTTAGGGAAAAATATACAACCCAGAACTCCAGCACATGAGGTCAGGATGGCGAATACCTCCACAGCCACCATGTATTTCCCTCTGGTGCTCAGATAAGCCGGGATCATGGCGATCCAGACACTGCAGAACAGCAGCATGCTGAAGGTGATGTACTTGGCCTCATTAAAACTGTCCGGTAATGTCCTCACCATGAAAGCCAGAACAAAGCTCACAGCTGCCAGGAGCCCCATATAACCCAACATGGAGTAGAGCCAGATATCTGACCCCTCATTACACTGAATGATGATCTTCCCAGGATACTTGTGATGGTTATACTCTACATAAGGAGGAGACACCGACAACCAAATAACACAAATAAGAACTTGTACAGATGAACATATAAACACCACATTATTTGACACTTTGAATGAGACAAACTTCTTCCAGGAACTTCCAGGTTTTGTGGCTTTGAAGGCAATGCAGACTGTGATGGTCTTGGCCAAAATACAAGAGACACCAATGGTAAAGAAGATCCCAAATGACACTTGTCTCAGTAAGCAGGTGATGTCCACTGGACGACCAAGGAAGAAGAAGATACAGAGGAAGCTCAGCAAGATGGAGACCAGGAGAATGAAGCTCAGGGTGCGGTTATTGGCCTTCAAGAGAGGAGTGTCCCAATACATGATCATTTTTTGTGATATATAACAAGTTACTGCACAACATAGTATTATCATAAAACAGAAGAATGAAGTTACTGCATCCTCGTAGGAAAGATATTCAAAAGATTTTGGAACACATTCTGTTTTATCTGGATTTGGCCACTGATCGTCTGGACATTTTTGACATATTTCACAATCTGCAGGACACAATGATTAAAATCATAGCTGTTATTTCAATAGTTTTTGGGCTGATTTGGCACAGAGAATCATCTTCCAACATGACTTTTGGAGACAACTAAACTTTTATCAAAATTTGCAAATCAACAGTGATAATCAAATGCCGTAGTAAACCTTGAGTAATGTACTAGGTCCTGTGGTTTCAATGACCTCTTAGGCCTCTCTAGCACTAAAAATTTTAACAAAATGTCTACTGCCAGGCACCATGTAAACACTGAAAGTTACACAATCTGCGATGCCCACAGCCCTTTGGCCCGACCTGTCTATTCCCTTGGGTGGAGGCGCAGCCACCGTGAAAGCTCTGCACCAGCTATTAAAGGACATCAGGTTTCTGTAACAAGTTCTGTCACCACTACCTGTTGGATCAGCACACAAGGATTTTGTCCCTAACTTTCTAGGATAAGATAAGATAATCCTTTTTCAGAACCACAGTGGGGAATTTCACAGCATTACAGCAGCAGAGAGGGTAAAGTACAAACAATGACAGAACAAGAATATTAGGGATAAATGAGGGGAAAAAAGGATAAAAAGACAAAAAAATTATGATTATCTAGTTAATTCAAAGGCTATTCACTGTAAAATCATATTTTCTTTATTATGTTAAGAATGTGTATGTGCATCTGCTGAGATGCTCTCTCCTCCCAACTACACAAGTACCTGACATGTTCTGCCATACACACGTGAGAGACACAGACATCAGCTACACAAGTACCTGACATGTTCAGCTATACACATGTGTGAGACACAGACATCAGCTACACAAGTACCTGACATGTTCTGCTATATACATGTGTGAGACACAGACCTCAGCTACACAAGTACCTGACATGTTCTGCTATACACATGTGTGACACGGACATCAGCTACACAAGTACCTGACATGTTCTGCTATACACATGTGTGACACACAGACACAGACAAAGACCTTGAAGGGGTGCGCCTTGAACAGGACGAGATCCTCGTCACAGTGAACGTTGAAAGCTTATAGACAAGTGTAGGACACCAGGTGGGCTGTAATGCTGTCAAATACTTTCTGGAACGCTACAATGGCAAAAGCCCCATGCGACAGGCATTCATCCTGGAGGCATTACTCTTTGTTCTTCGTCATAATTACTTTATCTTTCATGCCCGCTTCTACCTCCAAACCCAGGGAACGGCGATGGGCGCCGCATGTGCGCCCACCTTCGCCAATCTGTTCCTTGGGTGGTGAGAGGAGGAGCGGGTATTCTGTGATGACTTGGAGAACTTTACACATCACTTGTATTCTGGAAAATATACATCGACGATGTAGTATTTATTTGTAGTATTATATTTAAAGGACCAGAAAATATCATAAAAAACTTTATTTCACGTCTCAATGAGAATGACTGTAACATTAGACTTACCCTCATGCATAGTAAGGTCTTGATTCCCTTCCTAGACATTAAGATCGAGGTAGAGGAAGATGGCTCGGTCCAAATTAGAATATACCGAAAGGAAACCGCTACCAACAGCCTCCTACATGCCGAGAGTGCCCATTTACCACGCACGATCAAAGGAATCCCGAAAGGAGAATTCATCAGACTGAGAAGAAACTGCTCCACCCTTGAGAGATTCAAGGAAGGAGCAGTGGTTCTTAAAGCACGACAGAGACAATACTCTGGTCACTCCATAAAAAGGCCTATAATGCTGCACTCCATACGGACAGATCTTCTTTACTACAAGTAAAAACTAAAACTGCAGACTCTAAGATCAGGTTCATCACAACTCTACATGATAAATGGGGAGAAATGAACAAGATACTGAACCATTGGGAGATCCTTACCTTAGATCCAGCTCTGGCCCAAATTAAAGGTAACAGAATCTCATGCGGATATAGGAAGGGTTCCTCCATAGGGAACATGCTAGTACAGAGTCACTTTTGCAAGACAAAAAAAGAACTGTACCATAAATATGCAGGCTTCTATCCATGCGGACTATGCATTGCATGCCAAGTCCTAGTCAAGAAAACAGCATTTGATGACAAGGACGGCCATAAATATGTCATCAAGGAACACATCACCTGTTCTTCACCCGGAGTGATCTATGCTCTCCAATGTCCATGCAACCTTGTGTATACAGGCAGTCCCCGGGTTACATACAAGATAGGGTCTGGAGGTTTGTTCTTAAGTTGAATTTGTATGTAAGTCGAAACTGTATATTTTATAATGGAAGTTTTAGACAATTTTTTTTCTTTTGCCCCAGTGACAATTGGAGTTTCAAAATTTTTGGTGTAATTGGACCAAGAATTATCAATAAAGCTTCATTACAGACATCTTACAGCTGATCATTACAGCCTGGGACTATAGTAAAGCATCCAGAGAGCTTCACCAGAGGTCACATGGGGCAGAGGGGTCCGTCTGTAACTATGGGTTGTCTGTAAGTCGGGTGTCCTTAAGTAGGGGACCGCCTGTATAGGGAAAACCATCCGGGAAATGAGAATAAGAATCAGAGAACATCTCTATTCAATTAAAAATTATGATAAAATGCAGAGAGAAGCTCTCAGACAGAACAAGCCATTCCAGCCCACACCAATTGCGGAGCACTTCAAAAAATTCCACAATTGTAACCCAAAAGGCCTTAAGGGCTGGGCGATCACCCAAATAACATTAGGGATCAGAGGTGGAGACTTGGACACACCTCCACACTCTGTCATTGGACCACTCTGTGGCTTTCCATGTTGCTGCCACCTGTGGCCTCCTGCTGCTGCCGCCACCTCCACGCTCTTATCATTGTGCCACTTTGTGGCCTACCATTTTTTTTGCCACCTCCATAATTTGTCATTGTGCCTCTCTGCAGGCTCCTCATGCTGCTGCCAACTGACCAATGTCTCCCTGGAACACCCTGTGATTTCCATAATGCTGTTTTCATCCTCCACCACTCTATGACATTGCCAGTATTTGGTTTTCCCCTTCATATAAAAACCTTATGTTTTTTTGGAATTTGAGCAGAAAAAAATGTGAAAATATTCTGTGTCCCGCATGTCCTGAAGGCCATCTTAGGCCGTGTCCTCAAGGTGTAAAGACAATGACAACATGTAATTATTTTTTAATATTTTACTAATTCAATGATGTACTGTAGAGCCTAAAAGCCATAGTTAAATTAAGCAGCCAAGAGAAAATTAGGAATCAGGCTTTAAGTTCCGATATACAATGTCTAGGACTTTTTTTCAAGCATCACATTTCTTGAGTTCAGTTCTGATTTGAAATATAGAATATACAATTTAGGGAAAAATATACAACCCAGAACTCCAGCACATGAGGTCAGGATGGCGAATACCTCCACAGCCACCATGTATTTCCCTCTGGTGCTCAGATAAGCCGGGATCATGGCGATCCAGACACTGCAGAACAGCAGCATGCTGAAGGTGATGTACTTGGCCTCATTAAAACTGTCCGGTAATGTCCTCACCATGAAAGCCAGAACAAAGCTCACAGCTGCCAGGAGCCCCATATAACCCAACATGGAGTAGAGCCAGATATCTGACCCCTCATTACACTGAATGATGATCTTCCCAGGATACTTGTGATGGTTATACTCTACATAAGGAGGAGACACCGACAACCAAATAACACAAATAAGAACTTGTACAGATGAACATATAAACACCACATTATTTGACACTTTGAATGAGACAAACTTCTTCCAGGAACTTCCAGGTTTTGTGGCTTTGAAGGCAATGCAGACTGTGATGGTCTTGGCCAAAATACAAGAGACACCAATGGTAAAGAAGATCCCAAATGACACTTGTCTCAGTAAGCAGGTGATGTCCACTGGACGACCAAGGAAGAAGAAGATACAGAGGAAGCTCAGCAAGATGGAGACCAGGAGAATGAAGCTCAGGGTGCGGTTATTGGCCTTCAAGAGAGGAGTGTCCCAATACATGATCATTTTTTGTGATATATAACAAGTTACTGCACAACATAGTATTATCATAAAACAGAAGAATGAAGTTACTGCATCCTCGTAGGAAAGATATTCAAAAGATTTTGGAACACATTCTGTTTTATCTGGATTTGGCCACTGATCGTCTGGACATTTTTGACATATTTCACAATCTGCAGGACACAATGATTAAAATCATAGCTGTTATTTCAATAGTTTTTGGGCTGATTTGGCACAGAGAATCATCTTCCAACATGACTTTTGGAGACAACTAAACTTTTATCAAAATTTGCAAATCAACAGTGATAATCAAATGCCGTAGTAAACCTTGAGTAATGTACTAGGTCCTGTGGTTTCAATGACCTCTTAGGCCTCTCTAGCACTAAAAATTTTAACAAAATGTCTACTGCCAGGCACCATGTAAACACTGAAAGTTACACAATCTGCGATGCCCACAGCCCTTTGGCCCGACCTGTCTATTCCCTTGGGTGGAGGCGCAGCCACCGTGAAAGCTCTGCACCAGCTATTAAAGGACATCAGGTTTCTGTAACAAGTTCTGTCACCACTACCTGTTGGATCAGCACACAAGGATTTTGTCCCTAACTTTCTAGGATAAGATAAGATAATCCTTTTTCAGAACCACAGTGGGGAATTTCACAGCATTACAGCAGCAGAGAGGGTAAAGTACAAACAATGACAGAACAAGAATATTAGGGATAAATGAGGGGAAAAAAGGATAAAAAGACAAAAAAATTATGATTATCTAGTTAATTCAAAGGCTATTCACTGTAAAATCATATTTTCTTTATTATGTTAAGAATGTGTATGTGCATCTGCTGAGATGCTCTCTCCTCCCAACTACACAAGTACCTGACATGTTCTGCCATACACACGTGAGAGACACAGACATCAGCTACACAAGTACCTGACATGTTCAGCTATAACAGTGTGAGACACAGACATCAGCTACACAAGTACCTGACATGTTCTGCTATATACATGTGTGAGACACAGACCTCAGCTACACAAGTACCTGACATGTTCTGCTATACACATGTGTGACACGGACATCAGCTACACAAGTACCTGACATGTTCTGCTATACACATGTGTGACACACAGACACAGACAAAGACCTTGAAGGGGTGCGCCTTGAACAGGACGAGATCCTCGTCACAGTGAACGTTGAAAGCTTATAGACAAGTGTAGGACACCAGGTGGGCTGTAATGCTGTCAAATACTTTCTGGAACGCTACAATGGCAAAAGCCCCATGCGACAGGCATTCATCCTGGAGGCATTACTCTTTGTTCTTCGTCATAATTACTTTATCTTTCATGCCCGCTTCTACCTCCAAACCCAGGGAACGGCGATGGGCGCCGCATGTGCGCCCACCTTCGCCAATCTGTTCCTTGGGTGGTGAGAGGAGGAGCGGGTATTCTGTGATGACTTGGAGAACTTTACACATCACTTGTATTCTGGAAAATATACATCGACGATGTAGTATTTATTTGTAGTATTATATTTAAAGGACCAGAAAATATCATAAAAAACTTTATTTCACGTCTCAATGAGAATGACTGTAACATTAGACTTACCCTCATGCATAGTAAGGTCTTGATTCCCTTCCTAGACATTAAGATCGAGGTAGAGGAAGATGGCTCGGTCCAAATTAGAATATACCGAAAGGAAACCGCTACCAACAGCCTCCTACATGCCGAGAGTGCCCATTTACCACGCACGATCAAAGGAATCCCGAAAGGAGAATTCATCAGACTGAGAAGAAACTGCTCCACCCTTGAGAGATTCAAGGAAGGAGCAGTGGTTCTTAAAGCACGACAGAGACAATACTCTGGTCACTCCATAAAAAGGCCTATAATGCTGCACTCCATACGGACAGATCTTCTTTACTACAAGTAAAAACTAAAACTGCAGACTCTAAGATCAGGTTCATCACAACTCTACATGATAAATGGGGAGAAATGAACAAGATACTGAACCATTGGGAGATCCTTACCTTAGATCCAGCTCTGGCCCAAATTAAAGGTAACAGAATCTCATGCGGATATAGGAAGGGTTCCTCCATAGGGAACATGCTAGTACAGAGTCACTTTTGCAAGACAAAAAAAGAACTGTACCATAAATATGCAGGCTTCTATCCATGCGGACTATGCATTGCATGCCAAGTCCTAGTCAAGAAAACAGCATTTGATGACAAGGACGGCCATAAATATGTCATCAAGGAACACATCACCTGTTCTTCACCCGGAGTGATCTATGCTCTCCAATGTCCATGCAACCTTGTGTATACAGGCAGTCCCCGGGTTACATACAAGATAGGGTCTGGAGGTTTGTTCTTAAGTTGAATTTGTATGTAAGTCGAAACTGTATATTTTATAATGGAAGTTTTAGACAATTTTTTTTCTTTTGCCCCAGTGACAATTGGAGTTTCAAAATTTTTGGTGTAATTGGACCAAGAATTATCAATAAAGCTTCATTACAGACATCTTACAGCTGATCATTACAGCCTGGGACTATAGTAAAGCATCCAGAGAGCTTCACCAGAGGTCACATGGGGCAGAGGGGTCCGTCTGTAACTATGGGTTGTCTGTAAGTCGGGTGTCCTTAAGTAGGGGACCGCCTGTATAGGGAAAACCATCCGGGAAATGAGAATAAGAATCAGAGAACATCTCTATTCAATTAAAAATTATGATAAAATGCAGAGAGAAGCTCTCAGACAGAACAAGCCATTCCAGCCCACACCAATTGCGGAGCACTTCAAAAAATTCCACAATTGTAACCCAAAAGGCCTTAAGGGCTGGGCGATCACCCAAATAACATTAGGGATCAGAGGTGGAGACTTGGACACACTGCTTCTCCAGACGGAGAGCCGGTGGATATATAGGATGGGAAGTCTTAAACCCAGAGGCCTGAACGATAACTTTGGCTTTGGATGTTTTCTTAAAAACCTGTGACACTATACTAACTTTTATTTATTCTTCATTTTTTTCTAATGGGCGATCCATTCCCCTTTCTCTTACAATAATATCGTACAATAGGCTGATTTTTCACAGATTGGGAACCTGTGATTTTATCTTCAGATTTCTAGAATAATAAAATATAATTTAGATCAAATAAGAGTCATTCTGACTCAAATATGGTTCTTATATGGGGATGGGTAAGCCACTTTCAGAGAAAATAACATCACTGTTCTCCACTCTGCTAATCATAATAATGACTTGCTATATCTGACCACTTTTTATTATAGTACTTGTGAACATCCTATAACATCGCTATTTATAAACATTAATTGTTTTAAATTAATTAATGAGGTAAAATATTAATCACAAAAGGTCAGATTCACTGGATTTTTGATATGATAACGTTATATCTTGGAGTAACTAGCCATATGTGCTGTTTTAACATTGGTGAAGTATACAACACTTCATCATTCAATGACACCGAATAACATCAATTGTGTTGCATTTTCATACAATGAGCACATAATAGATACAATATAACAGCATACTAGATACTCTCATAACCAAAACAATGTAGCGTTCCACAGAATTAACAGTGGATTTCATTGGCCAATTAAGCTGTCAATCTTACCTATCTAAATAAAAGGCGCCCGAACTCGGCCGCCCTCACCCCTAGAAGAAGCCGGGGAGATCCGGCGAAACACGTGTTGGGACTTCTCTTTTATGTCTGTAGCCACAATTCAGGTACAGAATTTCATAAGGGACAGTATTAGTTGCGGTACTCACCCGCAGACGATCGCTAAGTTGATCAAACCGGCAAAAATAGTGACTGTGCTCTCAGCCGCGTGCTGCACGCTCCAAGAGACTAAGTCACTCACATTACTGCAGCAACAGGAGACGCAGCGTACAGATCACATTACCGCGATTCCCCACCCGGTAATAGCTGGCAGAAGCACAGTGCCGTGTTGTGTTAAAAGACAGATACACAACTGCTCCCTGCGATCTCTACAATAGATTATTATTATCCTACACAGTCTCTGATCCCACAAGGAATTATCGGTGGGCATCAGTTATAATTACAGGAGGGACAAAACAAAATATAAGGGGACTCCCTCCTGAACTTATATCCCTGAGTACAAGATTATTACTTATGTGGCAAGGACATAGTATGGTAAAGCACAATAATACCATACTAGTTGCTTAATCGACACTTTATTTTATAGTGTAAGAATATACTCGAGATTTTACATAAATTAATAAAAGTTAAATCTTATCACATTCACAACTTTCTTTCCCCTACAATTCTCCCCTCCCTCTCTTTCTTTTGCTGAAATATGTTACAATAGGTGGTGTTTTGCCTGTCCCCAGTCTCGGCAGAGTAGGGCTGATCTTTACAGAAAGATGGTGAGGGAGTACGTAGCTGACCATACCATCGTCCTAAATGATCACACAGCTCCCTACAACTACTGGGTTTCAAAGCTGGACATGTGGCACGAACTGGCGCTGTACGCCTTGGAGGTTCTTGCCTGCCCTGCCGCTAGCGTCTTGTCCGAGCGGGTTTTCAGTGCAGCTGGTGGCATCATCACCGATAAGAGTACGCGCCTGTCGACTGACAGCGCTGACAGGCTGACGCTTGTCAAGATGAATAAAGCCTGGATTTCTCCGGATTTCCATTCTCCACCAGGTGAAAGCAGCTCAACCTGAATAATGTATGCACTCCTCCTCCTCATTGTCCTCCTTCTCCTCCTCTTTGTACACTAAAGCAGAGGCAATTGGCTATTTTTTGCCAGGGCCAACTGGCTCTAGCTATAGTACTCTATGTATTTCATTTTTCTGGAGGTTCTCTGTTTTGAAAACTTTTTTGGACTGCCACATACAGGCACTATCCAAATTTAATTGTCGCCATAGCAGCCTCCACACGTCCACCATTTTGGCATAATGGTGTGATTAGGCAGCCTCAGTGGCATCCATGCATGCTGCCCCTGCTGTTTCCTGTCCATTTCCGTGGTGTTTCCATCCTTTTCTGAGGTTCCCAGGTGTTTGGCCAAGCTTCCCTGTGCAGAGCCTTGGTCCCCTTGAAAAATGCTCGAGTCTCCCTTTGACTTCAATGGGGTTCGTTAAACGATACGAGCACTCGAGCATCGGAAAAAGTTTGACTCGAATAACGAGCACTCGAGCATTTTAGTGCACGCTCATCTCTAGTTACAATGTGCCAGTGGTACATTGTAACAGATTTGCAGAATTGACAAAGTCTTGGGTCTTATAAAGACCCTATGCTGTCTTGTTGGCAGATCGTCGCTCCCCGATGATATCACTCTGAGTGACAATCTAAGGTAAGATAATGGCGCAAATATGACTGTGCCCCCTCCGCTTTTGACTGCCGCCAACAATATAAAGTGTATAAACACTAGCACCAATTGCAGATGTTACTGGTGGATGTTTGCTGCAATATGCAGCAAACACCCATCTTGTCAGACTGTGAGCCTTTCTATACTCCCCAAACAGACATGTAAAATACTTTACAGTTTGTTAAATCAGTTTTCCCACGAATTCAAGTTAGGCCCTATTCACAGGATAGGGCCTGACTTGCTGATCGTGGGGGTCTCAGTGATGAGACCCCCACAGATCACAAAAACAGGGGGTCCTGTGTACCTCAGTCGGACCCCTCGTTGCTCCATGAGAGTATTTGTTCAATCAGCCGCTCATGACCGTTGTGCTCCATACATCTCAATGGAGCAGATGGAAATTACCGAGTGCCATAGAAATAAAATTTGCAGGGGCCATAGGGCTAACCCCCCTCACCCTACCTTGTAAGTAAATACTCATAATTATGGATTATTTCCATGTTATTTAGATAGATATTATTTTGTCTGACTTTCTCTCCAAAACATATGACCACAAACCCCCTTGCATACTAATGAGCCTTCCTTCCACACTGCTTCCAGAAGGAGACCCGGCTTCCCTTGAGTCCATATAGGCCAATAATGGCGAACCTTTTAGAGAATGACTGCCCAAACTACAACCAAAAGCCACATATTTTTCACAAAGTGCAAATGCCAACTTATTGCTCCCTGCTCTGTCACAGGTTCAAACATATTGGTGTCCTAAGGACACAAATACAGTAGAAAGAAGGAGAAACTATTGTATCTTCACTCTAGGCTCCTCTTAACAGGATGAATCACAGGCCCGGAGAAGGGGCTGCAATGATATTCCAGCTCTGTCCTCACCTCTTTGCTCCTCCTGTACTTCAAGTCACTTTAAAATAGTGCTGAACATGGCATCTCCTGGGCTGCCAGTGATTTCAGGAGGAGGAGTCCTGAATGGTGACCTTTGTGCTGGGTGATGGCCTTGGTGCTGACAGAGAAGGCTCCAAATGCCACCACTGGCACCCGTGCCATAGGTTCGCCATCACTGATATAGGTCCTGTCATAATTCCTTTGAACTAAGGTTCAAATCTTCACTTAATCACATCTATTAATGTGACTCTCCCTCCATCATCTGAAGACGTATTTTACTGGAAGGGAAAACTTACCTGAAGTATTGGACATTTCCCCATCAGAGCAGGGCACACAGTCGTAACAGCAGGAGTGATACCCTCGATAAGGGGATTTTCGGAATCCTGGCCGACATCTTTCATTACACCGAGACATTGGGACCTAACACAAAAATGACAAATAAATTTCTGATATTATAGAAAAGATAAAAGATGACAAAGCAGCCAAAATACAGATCTGTGTCCTAGCGCTATTCCTGCTGTCTACTGGTCCGGAAATGGTCAGTAAAATAGTTATTACTGATACTGGATCTTTTGACTTCATTCATTTATTTGTATTAATTGTTAAAATAATATTGATAGTCACTATGTATTAAGGTGCCAGATACATATATATATAGCATTGGAGTGCGGTAAACATAAAGTAATAAGTAATAAAAATAATAAAATATATTCTAATACAGTAACTATAATACTACAGAATATTCCAATAAAATTAGGATCCTGGATGCTTCAACAATCTCCAGCCACTTAGGAGGCCCTCAGCTCTTCCCGTCCAGCCACTAAGAAGGTCCTCAGCTCTTCCCATCCAGCCAACATCTAACCAGGTGATGCACGTTAGGCACAGATGTGGTCCACGGTCCGGCACGTGACACAAGCTACCACCAGGCTAAACAGTCTCCCTGATCCACACAGCTCATCCTCAGGTGACGTACACCATATACCACAGAGGTGACAACTATACAATGTTTATCCAACAAACACTAGCGGATATATGTCTAAGGAATATGGAGCTGCTTGTCTACCACAATAGACTAGACATTAAGCTGTGGATACAAGACACGAGACTGGTATACACTCAGATAAAACACATAGAAGGGACATTTTTGGCTGAAGGAAGTCGGCTTGATCCTGGAGCTTGTATTTAACTTTTAGACCAGGAGTTAGGAACCTTTGTATCTGAGAGAGCCATGAATGCCACATATTGTAAAATTGTATTCTGTAAGAGCCCTACAATATGCACATACCCCCAGTATATAGGAAGCCACAGCACATACCCCAGTAGGTAGGTAGCCACAGCAAAGGCCCCCAAGAAGATAGCTAGCCACAGCACATGCTCCAAAGTAGATTGGTAGCCACAGCACAAGGCTCCAGCAGATAGCTAGCCAGAGCACACGCCCCCAAGTAGATAGGTAGCCACAGCAGATGCCCACATGTACATAGCTAGCCACAGCACATGTACACAGCAGATAGCTAGCCACAGCATGTGCCCCCCAGTATATAGGTAGCCACAGCACATGCTTCCCAGATCGGTAGTCACAGAAAAAAAAATTCACCTTGCACTCCTTGCAGCCAGCTCCTCATCGCTCCCACGCCCCTCTCTGACCCAGGCTTAGACGATGTTGCCTGGGTCACAAAAAGGACGTAGGTAGCGGTAACATCGCTGCCTGTGTCCAGTGATCAGTCTAAGACATACACAGCAGCCATCACTATTTATTAAAGTTTTGTTCGAGAGCCCGATGCAGCCAACAAGAGAGTCACATCTGTCTCCCGAGCCATAGGTTCCCCACCCCTGATATAGACTATTGTATTTTATAGATTATATTGCTCTCTTGATTTGTAATATGAGTAGACCACACTCCAAGTGTACACATCGTAATCCTTATGTTATTGGAATGTGGGGGCTGTAGTTACTGTATTTGAATATCTTATGTATTTATCATTTTTATGTATTATTTTGACTTTATATCTACCATGCACCCTACTCCCTACTCCCTTCGCCAGGCTATATTCATAGATTTTGATCACATATTGCATAGTGACTATGAATGGTATTTTATCAAATAATAAAAATTATTTCTGAAGACACAGTCTCAGAACTAATTATTTCACAAATTTCTTACTTTTAACACCCAATGCAAAATATAAACTTGGCCGTGTTTACGTTTTTTTGCATCTCTGTTCTTTATTCTCTGCACTTCCAAAGCCATAACTTTTTAAAATTTTTTCCATTTACACAGCCACAAGTTGACTTGTTATAATAGCAAAGAAGATCGCAGCACCAGCACACGGACGGATGAAGTCAAAAAGAGAGATTTATGTCAACCAAATGCAGTGTTTCCATCACGTTGCGATCTTTGTCAAGCTTAACAAAGATTGCTAGGCGATTGAAAAGATGCATTTGGTTCTAATACGGCACTGTTTTTGACTCCATCCATCGCTCTGCTGTGGTCTTCTTTCTTATTACTGGATCCATGAGGAACCCCTGCCTGGGGCTGACGGACCGCGGCCGCCCCCACAACTATCATTCTTTCTTTGACCTTGGGTATGCAGTCTACTATTTCTGTATGAAAGTCGACTACTTGTCCTATCGGAACCATTTAATATTCTGTGATATGTACTGTGATGTAGAAAAGAGGTTTATTAACCCTTTAACGACTTTTTTTACTTTGAGTTTCCGTTTTTTGCCCCCCACCTTCATATATCACTAATTGTTTTATTTTTCCATATACAGAGCTGTGTGATGGCTTGTTTTCTGCAGTACAAATCCTACTTTCCAGTTACCATATTGAATATTCCATGCTAAGTACTGGGAAGCGGAGAAAAAGTGGTGAAATTGGCAAAAAAGCTCCTTTCCACTTTCTTATGTAGGTTATATAATTATGTATTCACTTTTCAGTCCGAATAACACCTTCCTTTGGGTAGGTACAATTACGGTGATACCATCATTTATATAGGTGAATCTTATACAAAACAAAAAGGGATCTGCACAGCTAAATAGTATAAAATATCAAAAGAGGTAAATATATTATAGCCAACACACACAAAATGGATACCAAATAAAGAAGAGACAACAAAAAGCAAGATCCTTAAAAACACTACAGTACATAGAAAAAGACCTGTGTATAAGACCATAGTAAGTCTGTACACTGTGAGACACTGAAGGGGTTAACTGTGGATGGGCGGTATGTTTCCCCTAGGTTTTGCTATTATGCAAGGCCTTAGTGCTGAGGTTGGGTGTCCAGCACCTTGGACACAGGTGATGGGAGCAGCCCAATCAAGTTTTTTTTTTAAACCACTCAGCAGAGCTGAGAGTGTTGTCTCTCTCTGGAAGGAGGCTGGAGAGCACACAGCCCTGACCTCTGTGCCTGGAGCAGCCAAGTGATTTTGTATAGTGGTGAGTTAGTGAACACCTGTATAGTTAGCACCCTGATGGGTAGGATTTTGTTTGTTTAATGCCTGAATGTAAAGGCTGTTTTATTTTGCTGCTACAATAAACGCAGGCGAGACCTGTTTTGGACTGTACTTTGGTGTCACTGTCTTGAACTGCATCCCAGCACCCCGCTACCACGGTCTCTACTGGGCCAAATTTCCCACATATGGTGCTTCGGATTGCGGGCAGTTCAAAAGACACACACCTGAAAGGCTCGCTACATCCTGCAACATTGCATGGCCTGGGTGAAAGCAGCAGGCAAATTGCAGGATAAAGCCAAGATGGAGGACTTTATTAAAGCCATGCTCCAGCAGCAGGAGGAGAGGTCCCGCCAGCAGCAGGAGGAGTCCCAGGCTAATCGACAGCTGCAGCAGGCCATGCTCCAGCAACAGGAGGAGAGATCCCGCCAGCAACAGGAGGAGGCCAGAGCTAATCGGCAGCAGCAGCAGGAAGAGTCCCAGGCTAATCGGCAGCTGCAGCAAGCCATGCTCCAGCAGCAGGAGGAGAGGTCCCGCCAGCAGCAAGCCATGCTCCAGCAGCAGGAGGAGAGGTCCCGACAGCAGCAAGCCATGCTCCAGCAACAGCAGGCAGAGTCCCGAGCCATGCTACAGCAACAGCAGGAAGAGTCCCGAGCCATGTTCCAGCTGATGATGGAAAAGTTTTCTGGCGTTATGGCAGCACCGCAAGCGACGACTACTGAGGGGTCCCATACTGGTTTGCAAGGGTACCCGGTTGTCCAGCATTCCGCACGGGCTGCAGTGCAGAAGGCTTTACAAAAGATGACGGCGACCGACGACGTGGAGGCTTATCTCACTGTGTTCGAGCGAGTAGCTGAGCGAGAGGAGTTACCAGCTGAGCAGTGGGCAGATGTCCTGGCGCCGTTCCTGACAGGCGAATCACAGAAGGCAAACTACGACCTGAGTGAAACGGAGGCCCGTGAGTACCCCCAGCTAAAGGCGGAGATTCTGGCTCGTCTTGGGGTCACCGTTCAAGTTCGTTCCAGCCGGGTCCACCAGTGGGCATACTCTGAAAAACTACCCCCGCGCTCCCAAATGCATGACCTGATACATCTTGTCCGGAAGTGGCTACAACCCGATGACTGCACCCCAGCACAGATGGTCGAGAGAGTGGTTCTTGACAAGTTCACCCGTTCTCTGCCCTCTCGGCTCCAGCGGTGGGTTGGACAGGCTGGTCCCGCAAATGCTGAGGAACTCGTGTCCCTAGTAGAGAGATATCGGGCTACGGAGGATCTTCTACTTATCCCTCCCACACGAAGCAGTGCCAGTGACAAGGCCATTAAACCATCTGGTAGGACTGCTACTGCAGGAAAAGGGAAACAGGTCAGGTTGGGAGGGGGTACACTGGGGGGCTTGGATACACAGAAACCCAGTGAGGCTCGTGACAAAGGTCATAGCTGTATCCAGTGCTGGCGATGCCATGAAATGGGCCATATTGCTGCCAACTGTCCCCTGTCAGTGGAGCCAATGGACTGCAACCAGACCCGGCGAATGTCACTGTTTGCCCGGCCGGTTCTGGCTGCCGAGTCAGTCACGGATGCAGAACCCCAAGTGTGTATGGTCACAATCGGTGGTCACACGGTGGAAGCCTTGCTAGACTCAGGGAGTCTGGTTACCCTGGTGCGGGGAACTTTGGTTGATCCGGGACTATACAGTGGGCGTAAAGTGGGAGTGTTGTGTATACATGGGGACACTCGCGAATATCCCACTGCTGTCATCAACCTACATACACCTTGTGGTACTATTACCCATGAAGTGGGGGTGGTGGGGACCCTGTTTCATGAGGCTATTATTGGCAGAGACTTACCGGTGTTTTGGGACCTCTGGAGACGAAGACCCACCTCAGGTGCTGTTGCAGATAATGGACGTCAGGTATGTCCGGCCTTGGCCCCTGAACCCTTTGAGGCCGATGTACCCACACCAGCAGTAGGGGTGACCCCATGTGATGAATTCTCTCCCCTAGAGGTCCTAGCTGGTGAGGTCGAGGGCCACGAGGAGGTGGCCGACATGCCGGACCTTGAGTTTTCCCGTGAGAATTTTGGGGCTGCACAGCTACAGGACCCTACCTTGTTTAAAGCACGGGAGAATGTTAAGGTGATAAATGGGGTACTCCAAATACCAGGGGCTGACAAAATATTCCCCCGAATGGTGATTGTTGGGGAGCTGTTATACAGGGTCGACCAGACACTGGGTGAGGAGGTTGAGCAACTTGTAGTACCCCAATCTCACCGTAGGCTGGTGCTGGAGTTGGCACACAAACATGTGCTGGGAGGGCACTTAGGTGCTGAGAAGACCCGGGAGAGGATCCTGCAGAGATTTCTCTGGCCCGGGGTGTGGGAGGAGGTAAACTGGTATTGTAGCTCCAGCCCTGAGTGTCAACTTACTGCCCCGGTGTCCCACTTCAGGAGTCCTTTGGTCCCGCTACCAATCATAGAGGTGCCATTTGAACGGATTGCAATGGATCTGGTTGGCCCCATAGTCAAATCCTCAAGGGGGCACCAATACATCCTGGTTATCCTGGACTACGCTACGCGGTATCCCGAGGCGATTCCATTAAGGAACACATCCTCCAAAAATATTGCTAGGGAGCTGTTCCAGGTATTCTCACGCACAGGCCTCCCCAAGGAAATCTTGACTGACCAGGGTACCCCATTCATGTCTAGGGTAATGAAGGAGATGTGTAAGTTACTGCAGGTTAAACAGCTCCGCACCTCTGTGTATCATCCTCAGACAGATGGCCTGGTCGAGAGGTTTAACAAGACCTTGAAGGGGATGCTAAAGAGGGTGGTTAGCAAGGATGGGAAGGACTGGGATTGTTTGTTGCCCTATTTGATGTTTGCCATACGTGAAGTTCCCCAGTCCTCCACGGGTTTCTCACCCTTTGAGCTGTTATATGGCCGTTCCCCACGTGGGCTTTTGGATATAGCCAAGGAGACCTGGGAACAGGAGAGGACCCCCCACCGTAGTGTGATAGAACACGTCTCCCTTATGCAGGACCGCATAGCGGCGGTAATGCCCCTTGTAAAGGAGCACATGACAAGGGCACAAGAGGCCCAGTCTAGGGTCTACAATAGGTCAGCCAGACTCAGGACCTTTAACCCAGGCGACAGAGTGCTAGTTCTGGTGCCCACCGTTGAGAGCAAGTTCTTGGCAAAATGGCAAGGACCATATGAGGTCATGGAGAAAGTGGGGGAGGTTAACTACAAGGTATCTCAGCCGGGGAGGAGGAAACCCGAACAGATATACCATGTGAACCTCCTAAAGCCATGGAGGGAAAGGGAGTCCCTGATGGCCGTGGGAGTAGAAAAAGCGTCTGTCCCCAAGAAGGGGACACCGGAGGTAGGTGTACCCGATGACAAGGTGCCTGAAGTACGGATCTCGGAGTCCCTCTCCAGGGCCCAGATTCAGGAAGCGAAGGAGTTTGTGCTCCGAAATGTAGATGTGTTCTCTAAGTTACCGGGACGTACTTCAGTCATCAAGCATGATATCATAACCGAACCCCACATCCGGGTACACCAAAAACCCTACCGGGTCCCTGAAGCGCGCCGGCTTGCCATATCCGAAGAAGTCAGGCAGATGTTAGACCTGGGGGTTATCGAGGAGTCTAAAAGTGACTGGTCGAGTCCTATTGTGTTGATTCCCAAGCCTGATGGTTCCCTACGGTTCTGCAATGACTTTAGGAAGTTGAATGAGGTGTCCAAATTTGATTCTTATCCCATGCCCAGGGTTGACGAGTTGATAGAACGACTTGGACAGGCTAGATTCTTCTCCACCCTTGACCTGACGAAAGGGTATTGGCAGGTACCCCTTACTGACAGGGCCAAAGAGAAGACCGCTTTTGTTACTCCTGATGGGCTTTTTCAGTACGTGGTACTCCCCTTTGGGCTACATGGGGCTCCCGCCACATTCCAGAGGTTAATGGATCTCGTGCTAAAACCTCACCGGAGATATGCCTCGGCCTATCTGGATGACATCATAGTTTATAGTAACGATTGGGAGAGTCACCTGGCCAAGGTGCAAGCAGTGGTAGACTCCCTGAGGGCAGCAGGGTTGACAGCGAACCCCCAAAAATGTGCTCTGGGTCTGGAAGAGGCCCGTTACCTGGGGTACCGTATTGGGCGAGGTGTCATCAAACCCCAAGTAAATAAAGTGGAGGCGATCCAGCAGTGGCCACGACCTATGAGCAAGAAGCAAGTGAGGGCTTTCCTAGGCATAGTGGGCTATTATCGCCGATTTATCCCCGATTTTGCTACCATAGCGGCACCCCTGACTGACCTGACCAAGGGTAGCAGGGCGGTGATGGTAAAGTGGAGTGAAGAGGCTGAGGGGGCGTTTCAGCGACTTAAGATGGTTTTGTGCGAGGGACCGGTACTGATCACCCCTGACTTCACCAAGACCTTTATTGTGCAGACTGACACTTCTGACGTGGGCTTAGGGGCTGTCCTGTCCCAAGTAGTGGAGGGTGAGGAACATCCCGTGACATTCCTGAGCCGCAAGCTCACACCTCCTGAGAAGAACTATAGCATAGTTGAGAGGGAGTGCTTGGCGATAAAATGGGCTCTGGAATCCCTGAGGTATTACTTGATAGGGCGACAGTTTACACTAGTGACCGATCACTCTCCCCTCACCTGGATGAGTCAGGCCAAAGAGAGGAACGCCAGGGTCACAAGGTGGTTCCTAATGTTGCAGAATTTCAAATTCACGGTAGAACATCGAGCAGGAAAGCTGCATGGGAATGCCGATGCCCTGTCTCGTACCCACTGTCTGATGGCCAAAAGTGTTCGCCCCCACAGGGTCAAACAGAGGGGGAGGGTATGTGAGACACTGAAGGGGTTAACTTTGAATGGGCGGTATGTTTCCCCTAGGTTTTGCTATTATGCAAGGCCTTAGTGCTGAGGTTGGGTGTCCAGCACCTTGGACACAGGTGATGGGAGCAGCCCAATCAAGTTTTTTTTTTTTTAAACCACTCAGCAGAGCTGGAAGTGTTGTCTGTCTCTCTCTGGAAGGAGGCTGGAGAGCACACAGCCCTGACCTCTGTGCCTGGAGCAGCCAAGTGATTTTGTATAGTGGTGAGTTAGTGAACACCTGTATAATTAGCACCCTGACGGGTAGGATTTTGTTTGTTTAATGCCTGAATGTAAAGGCTGTTTTATTTTGCTGCTACAATAAACGCAGGCGAGACCTGTTTTGGACTGTACTTTGGTGTCACTGTCTTGAACTGCATCACAGCACCCGCTACCACGGTCTCTACTGGAACAAATCTCCCACAACACCAAACCCCTCACCACCATGAAGGGTGATGTTATTTAAAGCAAGTACCAATGATCAAATTAAGAATGCAATGTGAGGGTAAAAGTGCCCCAATCATTCTGTCACCGATGCAACCTCCTTACTGACCTCGGAGAAAGTCACATCGACGACGAAACGTGTGGGATACCTTTTACGTCACATCCTGATAGGCCTGTCCTGGATTACACCAGTGGGTATTTATCTCAATGCCAGGTTGTCTACTATCCTAGGTTTTTTGACATTTTGCTCTCCTATTTTACCACCATAACCTTTATTTTTTGTAGACATTGAAGTGTTAATAGGACATGGCTGTATCCTTTATTAGATCATTGGTATCTGTTCTTAGTGGAAATATTATCACCTTTGATTTTTGTTGTGAAGAGCATGTGGTAAAGAAAAACACAAAATCTCCTCTGGTAGCATTAGGGTAGTTCCTCAATGACATGCGTTAAAGGGAACTTGTCATCAGGAATGTCGTTTTTTAGCTGTTAATAGGTTCAAATCACCTCTGTAATGATGAGTTCTGTCAGCATTCTGAATTGTTTCAGTTCTTCCTTTCACCTCTCCCCTGCCCCCCCCCCTGCCTATGTCAGATAACCAAAGAGACATGGACCTGGGCTGTTAGAGTTGACCCCTGTCAGGCACCAGTGGTAGTGGACCCACTGGACCACCACGGACGATATTGTAAGACAACACCTAGGCGTGGGGTCTAAGTGCTACCCGAATCCCACCAGAGCCCGCCGCAGCGCGGTACTACCAGGTCGCTCCACAGGCATGACTTTGACTGCGATGGCAGCCAAGGTGTAGTTCAGAATCATAAGGCAAGATCGTGGTCGGGGACAGGCAGGACGTTGAGACAGGCAGCACAGGATCAGAGTCTGGGATGTAGTGGTAGGTCAGAACAGGCAGCACAGGATCAGAGTCTGGGATGTAGTGGTAGGTCAGGACAGGCAGCACAGGATCAGAGTCTGGGATGTAGTGGTAGGTCAGGACAGGCAGCACAGGATCAGAGTCGGGGATATAGTGGAAGGTCAGAACAGGCAGCACAGGATCAGAGTCGGGGATATAGTGGTAGGTCAGAACAGGCAGCAAAGGATTGGATCTGGGGGGTGTGCAGGGATAGGCTGGGTTACAAAGGATTCTGGGACAAAGGATTACAAAGGATTCTAGGACCAATCAGCCTCCTTAAATCTTTTGGAGCCAGTGCACACACCCTAGGAGACGGGGACAGCTAAGTAACGCTGAGGGGCTGCTGGAGCACAGAGAGGGGCACGAGTGAGCCTGTGACCCAAGATGTGGGTCGTGGCAACCACCCCAAGTAATGTCAAATATGCTTTTATAAAATACTCAAAAGATATGGAATGAGGCTATTGGAACCTATCACCAGCTAAAAATGACATCCCTGATGACAGGACACTTACCTGGCCACTTTTCCAAAACAACCGGTCATCTTTTATTTGGAGCCAGTCCTCTTCTGGTAGTGAATCATCTGCCCAAAAGTAGCTGTTAAGGTATGTGTGATATCTCAATTTTTTAGAAAATACCCAATTTGACAATATAAATTTTTTTGAGGAAAATAATCTTCCTGTTTCATCAAATGAAATATTTTGGCTGTTGTAATCCATGAAATTGACTCTTCTTACAAAGTGCTTTAGCTTCCGAGGAGACACAACAATTTATAATATCAGAGCAGAAAGTGGAAGGGGGAGAATACGGAAACTATTATATACATTTCTGTGCATGCGCCGCACTCTGTGTAGCCGCAATCCGTGCACATAATAGTTCATTGTCACATTTTAGAGGTTTTACTCCTTTTTCTCTCTAAATTCACTTTAAATTCCTCTCACAGCCATAATTGTGGCCGTGAAATTGCTGCACACATCGCAGCCACATTATGGCCACAATAGAAGTCCAAGACTCACGTGGCGGTGAGCAAACCCTCGCTGGCTGTCACTTATTATACTGTGTGATGTCACATACACAATGGGGCACATTTACAATGGGGTCCGAACACCAATTTTTTTTTCATCAGGTTTCCCGACTTTTTACCGTTTTGCCCTGAATTGCCCCTGGTTTTTGGGGCACACGATTGGATTGTGGCGCATTGGCCCCGGCTTGCATGTGACACAAATCGGGGGGCATGGCCGTCGGACAACCCGTCTGATTCGGACAAACCGTGGAATTTTAAAACCAAATTACGTTACAAGATCAGCACTCACAGTCACCGGGAAGAAGAAGGTGAACTTTGGCGGACCTCAGCGGGGGAAGCGGCACATGCAGGAAATTGGTTGCACGATATTAGTGAATCATGGCAGCTCCAAATCCTCGTCAGACAACGCACAGCGGGGATAGTAACGGAACGGGTAAGTAAATGTGCCCCATAGTATGTTGTCTTCTAGTTTCCATTCCAGCATTTTCCCCATTATGGAAGATAAAGGGATTTGCTCATTACAGAAAGTTCTTAAATATTGACCCCCCTAGTGATGTTTATACAATAAAGAGTATTTTTAACCCCTTACTTTACAATGTTACTCAGTGTTATTGGTGTTTCCGCTCCTATCACTCAGTGATGGTCGGTGTAAGATTCCAGAGTGTGAGCGGGGACTCTCTGAGCAGACACTTCATGATCCCTCTGTGCTATGAGATGCTGTGTGCTGACAATGTGCTTAGATTGTCAGGGTACAAGGTTTATCTACACTTTTATTTAGCTTCTGAACATTCTACTAGTATC
Organism: Engystomops pustulosus; assembly: GCA_019512145.1. Lineage (NCBI taxonomy): Eukaryota > Metazoa > Chordata > Amphibia > Anura > Leptodactylidae > Engystomops > Engystomops pustulosus. Next base: position 44,923 of record WNYA01000508.1, on the reverse strand, counting down.
TGAAACTAGTAATACACAATGGGGGTCATTTATTTTTAGTTAGGACATTTGTGGTGTCTTTTCTTGTTTTTTCCAACATTTGGACATGATTTTTTTAGAGGTTCATATATCAGGTAGCTGACTCTATGGAGCTTTTCAACTTTTTATGAAAAAGCCGTTCAAAAGTCTCAAACATTTTTTGCAACTTCTTATTTTTACGTTTGGTCAGGAGTGGAGTTTATTTGCGACTTGTTAAACACATATTGTGCCAAAAGTTCAACTTTTTCAAACACATCTGGATTTTAACTCCATAAGGACACAGCCTGTTTGTACATTAAGGATCAGTCTCTCTTTTTTTTTTTTTTTTATTTGACCAGTGTCTCTTCTGTGGTAATAACTTTTCAACATTTTAAGATATCCCTGTGTTTTGAGATTGTTTTCTCGTGAGACATTGTAGTTAATGATAGTTGTATCATTTCAGTGATCTGTTCCTTTTTGGGGGGTAAAAATTAAAAAAATTTACAATTTTCAAAGTTTCAAATGTTTTACTTTTTAGACAAAAAGTCACACGACAATTTTTTTTGGTAGAAACCTATTTCCATTGGTCTTTTTATTTCCATAATTTGTTTTACGTTTCCATTTTTTTACGGATTTGAGAAGGTTTCAAGTTTTGGTAGCAACTTCTCAGATTTTCTTGAAATTTGAAAAAAGCTAAATTTTTGGTGACCAATTCAGTTTTGAAGTGCCCTACAGAGGCTTTTGTACGATATACCCCAGAAGTATATGAACCTAACATCTCAAACTATTTTTATCAGCATTTAAGAAGTCTATTAACGGTTTAAATATTTTTCTGGAAGCAAACAAAAATGGATTGGAAATTTCAAAATTTCAATTTTTGATTACGATTTTTCTCATTTAGCCCTAAAATGGACACATTTAGAAGGAAGTTGTGGCAAATATAAATCCCAAAATTTTTGACCTGCTTCTTCCGAGTACGGCAATATCAGACCTGTGTTTCGTCGCACAGCAATGTCCAGAATAGAGTTAGTACTATTTGGTCAATTTGGCTTCAAATGTTTTGTCCCTGAACAAACAAAAAACCCCCCCAAAGATTTCACCATTTCGTAAATTAGACCCCTCAAAGAACTCATCTGGGGTTGTGGTGAGAAATTTAACCCCCAACATGCAGGACAAAATTTAATGGTGCATAGAAAAAATAGCGTTTTTATCTAAAAAATGTCATTTTAGTGCCTATTATATTGTGCTCAACCCATGGCACTTTAGATAAACACCCCAAAAATCATTCTGCGGGTTGTCCCGAGTACGGCAATATCACACATGTGCCAATAATTGACAGGCTTACTTGTCACCCTGTCTTGCGACAGGGTGATGTCCTAAATGCGATTAGCGCTCGAGTCCGATATATTGGACGCTGAGCGTGAAGAGGTTAAAGATATATCAGGCGCAACACTAAAGAATTCTTGTGCGGCTAACTTTGTTAGGCGAGTGAAAAAGTCATAAATTTAGCAGCAAAAAAATATACAATTTCCCAAACAATTAGCAAAAACAAAAAAAGAGAAAAATCTAAAATGATCCTCATAGACACTGTCAGAGCATCACTGGTTCAAGTTCAAAATGGTATGACACAAAAAAGTTTAAAAAAAAATTAAAATAAATAAAATATAAGCCACTAAATTGTCACTTTCTCACACAAACACTTAATAAAGTTTAAAAAAAACCCACAAATAACAATCTGTATAATTAAACAGAATTGTTATTAGACCGCACGGTGAACGCTGCAAAAAAACAACCAAAAAACTTCCAGAAAAAAGATAATAAATGCTCTAAAATGTAATTAAAAATGTTACCCACTCTAAAATAAGACCACTAAAAAAGAACAACTCTAAAAAATCTAAAAAGTTATGCATCTGAAAAGACGGTGATGCTAAAATGAACAAGATTTTCTCCATACAAGTTTTTATTCTGTAAATTTGGGAAAAAAAATCTATATAAATGAGGTATTTTCGTAATCGCGGCGACCCATAGAATAAAAATAATATATTATTTTTATGGTATGGTGAACGGCCAAAAACATTAAACCAAAACATCTTCCCAAAAATTGATGAATTTCCTTTTTTTCACCAGGAAAGAGCTGTAGATGCCAAAATTATGTACCAGAAAAGTGCATCTCATGTGGCAAAAAATAAGCCCCTGTAGGTCCACATTAAATAAAGAAAAAAAAAATTATTGCCTGTACAATGTGACATAGCAAATCTGATCTGCATGGCGCCTCCTTCCCTTCTCACCCGGCCGTGCGCCCATACAGCAGGAGGCCACCACATATGGGGGATCGGCACTCGGGAGAAATCGGATATCAAACTTTGTGGAGCCTTTTTTTATTTAATCCATTACAAATGTTTAATTTTCAACCCAAAATGAGTGTATTGTCAAAAAAATTACAATTTGTAGACCGCACCATTTTGTTTTAACCCCTATAAAACAACTAAAGGGTTAATAAACTTAAAAGTGTTTTTTTTATACATTGTGGGTTGTAGTTTCCATAATGGGGTAATTTACGAGTCTCGCTATTATTTAGTCAATTTAAAGTTGAGCAGGTCCATCTAAATACAGGGTTTGGAGATTTTCCAAAAACTGAAAAATGGCCCCAAATTCTGAGCCTCATAACACAAAAAATTTGGATGATATCTTTTGTGCTTAGTTTTTAAGAAGAACTGAAATTTTGGAATTTTTTTTTTTTTAATTCTTGATTTTCAAAGTTCTAAGTTCTCTACATTTGATGTATATTCGTGCGCCAGCGTATGATAGCCCCGCCGCTGCATATTCGCAGCGGGATACATCAAGAGGCTTCTGCCTCTTGATGTATCGGGGCAGCCTGCTGCGCAGCATTTATTCTACGCCAGACAGGGAGTGAGTGCGTAGGCGTGGGAACAGTAATGCTCGGCCGGCCTGCCCCCCCTTCATGCTCCACTGGCGTGAAGGTGGCGGACAGGGCAAAATAATCGCAAGTGCTAGCAATAAGCTAGATTTGCGATTATTTTAGGGCCTCTGGACCACTGGCGTAAATATGCCCTATAATGTCACGAGAAACAATCTCAAAATCCCCTGGATATATTATCGCGTCCAAAGCTACAACCACTTATAGTGACACAGGGCAGATTTGAAAAATGGGACAGCCCAAAGGGGTTAAAAACAATGGGACGTATTTAATAAGGGTCCGAATCGTGTTTTTCCGCCGGGTTTTCCGGATGTTAGCGTTTTGCGCCAAATTGCCCTTGGTTTTTGGCGCACGCGATTGGATTGTGTCGCATCAGCGACAGCTTGCATGTGACGGAAATCGATCGGGGCGTGGCCATTGGAAAACCCGACGGGTTCGGAAAAATCGCGCTATTTAAAAAAAAAAGTGTAGCATGACACGCGCTTACATGCACCAGGTATAGGATGGTAAACTCCGGTGGACCTCGGCGGACCTTGGCGCAGCAGCAACACCTAGTGGACATCGGGCACACGTCCTTAGTGAATCACCGGAAGACCCGAATTGCCGGAAGACCCGGGAACCAGGTGAGGTGTTGTGTTTTGTAACCAAATGTTAAACCTTCAGTTTTATTTGCGTACATGGAGACAAAATGGAGACCCAACACCCAATGGACACAACAGACGAGCAGCGCACACACACCAATATAAAACCGACCTAAATCCGCACAGAAAGTGTCTTGATAGAATCTATCCCCACCATATATATCACCATATCATATCAATCTATCACCCAAACCTCCTGAGGGTCACTGTATCTCTTGTGGGGAATTGCTCTGGTAAATGTCTTGTAACAGTGCAGGAAGCAGGGACACATGCAGAGTTAAGTCCAAAATACAAGTGTTTTATTCACACTTCCTTGTCAAAACACAAATTCAGCCTTGGCTTAGGGACATACAAAATACAAAATAAACCCTGCCCGGCTGGGCACTGCCTAATACAACAAATAATACAACTAATAAACAGCCCCTAACTATACGGGTACCAGACTGTCTGGCACACACTCTTGGCCATCAGAATATCAGGAGGCACTTAGTTACCTTTGCTGTGTGAACACGGTTCAGCCTTCATCTCTCCAGGTAGTGCCTCACCTACTGCTTCTGGCCTGCAGTCTAAATCAGGCTCTAACGAGGTCTGTGACTCACACCTGTGGGCTATACATAAACCCAGGACCGAAGCCCGGATGGGCCAACCCCTACTCCATAATAAGCAGGCCCAGTACTTACATTACATTGTCTATGCTAACTAGGCCAACATAGACCAAACAGACTTCTCCTGCTTACCACATGTCTGCATTAACCTTTGGGTTACTGCAGACAAATCCAGGGCTTTTACCATGTATTTTTATCTGCCTGTAGGACAGATAGCGGTTTTCCCAAATGACACCTCTCACTCTCTCACACTCTGTATAATAATAATAATCAATAAGTACCCGTGTTCTGTAAGAAACATCTCTGGATTTATCAATCTTTTTCGTGAACACCTTCATGTCGTGTAAGGCATGAGCCAGGATATACACTGCGTTATACACGTAGGAGACTATAATATCCATTGGATAAATCATGGACGTTGGGAAATAACTTCTTGAGCAATTCCTAACTATGAGATGGAAGAGACTCTGCAATGCTTTATGATTTTCTTTTTTACGACAATAAAAATCAGCCACTGTTAATAGTAACGGGACGGTTGGGTCATTATATATGTTTAGGCGATGTATATAATCCCAGAGTTTGGGCAATGGAATAGTCACTGGAGAAAAACTTAAACTACAATTAACCATTTTCATATAATAAACCCCCATAAGAAGGTGCAGGAACCACGAGTCGTTCAGGATCAGAGTTTTCTTGATATCAAACCCAAAAGTAATTTCTTGGTAAACTGAAGAGAACTGGCCCAAAATTATTATCACTTCTGCTCTTGACTTATTGATAATGAGATGTTGTTTTCTATTTTTTTCTTTGCCAAATTTGATGATATAGTCGGCGCAGATTCCATGTTGGCTCATGACTGTGGTGAGCTCCTGCACCTCTCTATCTGCACTGTCTAGGGCTATGATTCCAACCCAGTTCCATCCAAAGTGTTTCAGGCAGAGTACAATAGCAATATGGTGGAGACGATTTTCAGGGGCCATCGTGAAAAATGAATTTATGTGAACATTGCTAGGAAGTTTATCTATAATTCCGTAATTTATCTATTAAAAGAGGGAACAGTATTTATCATTGAGCCTTGTGGACTATTTTGCAAGCTTACATATAAGTTATGTCAAAGTGACAAATCTCCATTGAATTACACAACAACCAAGCCATTTCCCTGGTAACGAGGACCCTTCATACTTAGAGAAAAGAAGTTACAAAATTTGGAAGGGCGTAACAATATAGTCATGGTTTACTGAATAACTTTTTGTAACTTTTCCTGAGGTCTGATAAAAAAGAAAAAGGAATTCTAGCCTATTTTCTGATGTTAAAAATGGTTCTCCATCTACCCTGTAGCAGAAAAAAATTATTATTTTTTGATCTGTTGGTGTGCTTTTACTGTGATTTCCTCGCAGATTGATTTTTTTGCTTTTTTTGAGCTGTAGCATTTCTACCGCAAGCTTGATTTTCTTCTTCGCACCATCTATCTTCCTATCTTCCTGTCCCATTCCCTGCATCTATCTTCCCGCCTATCTCCACGTCCAATGTGCTTCATCTACCTTCCATCTACCTATCTATTTACCCTTCTATCTTCCCGTCCCATGCGCTGCATCTATCTTCCCATATACCTTCCCATCCCATTCCCTGCATCTATTTTCCCGTCTACCTTCTCATCCCATTCCCTGCATCTTTCTTCCTGTCTACCTTCCCGTCCCATTCCCTGCATCTATCTTCCTGTCTACCTTCCCATCCCATTCCCTGCATCTATCTTCCTGTCTACCTTCCGGTCCCATGAGCTGAATACATCTTCTCGTCTAACTTTGCGTCCCATGTACTGCATCTTTCTTCTCATCTATCTTCCCGTCTACCTTCCTGTCCCATGCACTGCATCTATCTTCCCGTCTACCTTCCCGGCCCAATTCCTGCATCTTTCTTCCCATCCAATTCCCTGCATTTTTCTTCCCGTCTACATTCCCATCCCATTCCCTGCATCTATCTTCCCATCTACCTTCCCGTCCTATTCCCTGCATCTATCTTCCCGTCTAACTTCCCATCCCATTCCCTGCAACTATCTTCCCGTCTACCTTCCCATCCCATACGCTGCATCTATCTTCCCATCTACCTTCCCGTCCCATGTGCTGCATCTATCTTCCCATCTACCTTCCTGTCCCATTCCCTGCATCTATATTCCCATCCCATTCCCTGCATCTATCTTCCCATCTACCTTCCCATCCCATTTCCTTCATCTATCTTCCCGTCTACCTTCCCGTCCCATGTGCTGCATATATCTTCTCGTCTACCTTCAAGTCCCATGTGCTGCATCTTTCTTCCCATCTATTTATCCTTCTATGTTCCCATACCATGTACTGCATCTACCTTCCCATCCCATGCGCTGCATCTATCTTCCCGTCCACCTTCCCATCCCATTCCCTGCATATATCTTCCCATCTACCTTCCTGTCCCATGCACTGCATCTATCTTCCCATCTCCCTTCACATCCCATTCCCTGCATCTATCTTCCCGTCTACCTTCCAGTCCCATGTGCTGAATACATCTTCTCGTCTAACTTCTCGGCCCATGTGCTGCATCTTTCTTCTCATCTATCTTCCCGTCTACCTTTCCGTCCCATTCCCTGCATCTTTCTTTCAATCCCATTCCCTGCATCTATCTTCCCGTCTACCCTCCCGTCCTATTCCCTGCATCTATCTTCCCGTTCACCTTCCCATTCCATTCCCTACATCTATCTTCCCGTCTACCTTCCCATCCCATATGCTGCATCTATCTTCCCATCAAACTTCTCGTCTCATGTGCTGCATCTATCTTCCCCTCTACCTTCCTGTCCCATTCCCTGCATCTATATTCCTGTCTACCTTTCTGTCCCATTCCCTGCATCTATCTTCCCGTCCCATTTCCTTCATCTATCTTCCCGTCTACCTTTCCATCCCATGTGCTGCAAATATCTTCTCGTCTACCTTCAAGTCCCATGTGCTGCATCTTTCTTCCCATCTATTTACCCTTCTACCTTCCTGTCCCATGCACTGCATCTATCTTCCCGTCTACCTTCCAATCCCATTCCTTGCATCTATCTTCCCGTCCACCTTCCCATCCCATTCCCTGCATCTATCTTCCCATCTACCCTTCCGTCCCATTCCCTGCATCTATCTTCCCGTCTAACTTCCCGCCCCATTCCCTGCATCTATCGTATCATCTATTTTCTTCTTGTCTACCTTCAAGTCCCATGTGCTGCATCTTTCTTCCCATCTATTTACCCTTCTATGTTCCCATACCATGTACTGCATCTATCTTCCCGTCAACCCTCCAGTCTTATTCCCTGCATCTATCTTCCCGTCCACCTTCCCATTCCATTCCCTGCATCTATTTTCCCGTCTACCTTCCCATCCCATACGCTGCATCTATCTTCCTATCAAACTTCCCATCCCATGTGCTGCATCTATCTTCCCATCTACCTTCCCTTCCCATTCCCTGCATCTATATTCCCGTCTACCTTTCTGTCTCATTCCCTGCATCTATCTTCCCGTCCCATTTCCTTCATCTATCTTCCCGTCTACCTTCCCATCCCATGTGCTGCATATATCTTCACGTCTACCTTCAAGTCCCATGTGCTGCATCTTTCTTCCCATCTATTTACCCTTCTACCTTCCCGTCCCATGCACTACATCTATCTTCCCGTCTACCTTCCCATCCCATTCCCTGCCTCTATCTTCCCATCTACCTTCCTGTCCCATTCCCTGCATCTATCTTCCCATCTACCTTCCCGTCCCATTCCCTGCATCTATCTTCCCGTCTAACTTCCCGCCCGATTCTCTGCATCTATCGTCCCATCTATTTTCTTCTCGTCTACCTTCAAGTCCCATGTGCTGCATCTTTCTTTCCATCTATTTACACTTCTATGTTCCCATACCATGTACTGCATCTATCTTCCTGTCCCATTCCCTGCATCTATCTTCCTGTCTACCTTCCCGTCCCATGCGCTGCATCTATCTTCCCATCTTCCTTCCCGCCCCATTCCCTGCATCTATCTTGCCATCTATTTGCATCTATCTTCCCATCTACCTTCCTGTCCCATTCCCTGCATCTGTCTTCCCATCTTCCTTCCCGCCTCATTCCCTGCATCTATCTTCCCATCTATTTGCATTTCTATCTTCCTGTCCCATTCCCTGCATCTATCTTCCCATCTACCTTCCTGTCCCATTCCCTGCATCTATCTTCCCATCTACCTTCCCTCCCCATTCCCTGCATCTATCTTCCCATCTATTTGCATTTCTATCTTCCTGTCCCATGCGCTGCATCTATCTTCCCATCTACCCTCCCGTCCCATTCCCTGCATCTATCTTCCCGTCTAACTTCCCGCCCCATTGCACGCGACGGAAATCGGAGGGCGTGGCCGTCGGAAAACCTGACGGATTCGGAAAAGCCGGCGTATTTAAGAAAACAATGGGAGTAATTTACTAAGGGCCCGATTCGCATTTTCCCGACGTGTTACCCGAATATTTCTGATTTGCGCCCGACCGATTCGGAAAAAAACGCTGCATTTAAAACAAAAAATGTGTCGCGGAGCTTGCACTTACCCTCACTCAGCCCGAGCAGGTGAACTCCAGCGCGTTCCGATGCTTTTCAGCGCAGCAGCGCCACCTGGTGGACAGCGGAGGAACTGCCTTAATAAATCCCGGCTGGACCCGAATCCAGCGCAGAGAACGCGGCACTGGATCGCGAATGGACCGGGTAAGTAAATCTGCCCCAATGTGTCGCTCGACACGCACTTATCTGCACCAGGAATAGGATCGTGAACTTCAGTGAACTCCGATGGACTTCAGCGGAGCAGCGACCCTTGGTGGACTTTGGGCGCACTACCTTAGTGAATCGCCAGAAGACCCGAATCAGCGTCGGAGAACCCGCCGCTGGATTGCGAATGGACCGGGTAAGTAAATCTGCCCCAGTGTCTGGACCACTCATCGGGACCTTGTACGCATGCCCAAGCGCTTCAATTTTTTAGATGCAGTTTTTTATGTCCAAACCTGGAGTGGAATGTAAAAAGAGGAGGAGCAGCATCTCCCAATGATATGTTCTCACCCGTTATGATCCACACCTGCTTTTGGCTTCAAAAACTGCATCTGAAAAACTGTCACTTGACACACACTTACATGCACCAGTAAGAAGATGGTGAACTCCGACACCTGCTGGATATCGGGCGCACAACCTTAGTGAATCCCAGCAGGACACGAATTGGAAAATGCGCTGCGGGATCATGACTGGACTGGGTAAGTAAATGAGCCCCATTGTGTGAACGAGCTTTAAGGGTGCGGTCACACCAAAAGCAGGTGTGAATTATAATGGGTGAGGACTTATCATTTAAGAAGTGCTGCTGCTCCACCTACTTTTACTTGGGCATCAAAAACTGAATATGTGACTGCACCCTAAAGTCTATCTGCTCAAAGAGAAGCAGGTGGGTGATGAGACCCATGTTAAAAATACACAAAAAAGTGCACCCAGAAGACTGCAAACATGTGACCAGAGCAGAAACAATTAACACAAAGAAAACAGCAAAATACTGAACAAAAAAACAAGTCAGCAGGCGCAAGGCGGGACCCGGAGAGAAAACAAAAAATAAATCTGCCCCTTTGCTTTTATCCTATATGTTGCTACGAAAATGTTACGGGATATTCGGGTACATTAACACACATAGTCAAATGGTGCGGCCACGTATTGGTCCCCATTACATTTGTGTGAATGAGGCCTAAGGCTGGTGGCACATGTGGTGTTTTGAACCCGTTTTTAGGCTGTTTTTAAGCAATTATCTTAAGATAATTGGGAAAAACAGTCAAAAACTGATATGTTTTCAAAAAACGCATGAGTATTCAAAAATGCATGCGTTTTTTAACGAACTGCTTAAAAACTGCCTAAAAACGGGTTCAAATATGACAAGCAGTGGTTTGTGAGCGATGCAAAAGAGCAATGTACTCACCTTAGTATAGTCGTAAATTTGCAGCATTTCCGCCATTCTGAATGAATATCCCACAAATCCGGCCACCTCTCGGCCCTTCATGCAGGAATAGTTTGGAGCCACCTTGTCTACACCAGAGAGAATGTGCAGGACACTTTGCACAGATTGCATTTCATCTTCGAAGGCGTCAAACATGTGATACCCCAGAGTGATATTGGGGAGAAGGTTGGGATCTTTGTTTATTTCATGAATAGCAAACATAAAAGTCAGGAAAGCCGCATAACTTCTTAGTATCGGACTGCGGAAAGGATAAAGGTTGCATCGTTATCACATGCTTCACATTGGATTATTAAAGCAAAACAGTCACCAGGAATGTGAGATTTAGCTGGTGACAGGTTCCAGTAGCCTCTGCTGTGCTGATTGTAAAAAAAAAAAGCCTTTATCAGCGATCTGAATCATTTCAGTAGTTTATATAAGTTTATTTCACATTACTCGGCTCCCTGCCAGCAGCTTGTGGTGAGTCCTGGGGGAGGGAGAGCTGCAGCCTGTGTCAGTCTCCTCTACTGCCATCGCCACCACAAAGCTTGAGCGCCACCATCTTGGCTTTCATCATCACTTCCAACATGAGAGAGGGAGGTATCTGTCATACAGAAGCCTAGAGCAGCTGGACATCTCCTTCCTGAGCTCCATGCTGCTAATTATAACTTTCTTTTCGAGAAAAGATAGGTGGAGAGTGGACATGGCTGGCTGGGTGGATAGGCCAAGAGCGGGCATGACTGGCTGGGCAGATAGGCAGAGAGCAGGCATGACTGGCTAGGCAGAGAGCAGGCATGAATGGCAGGGAGGATAGGCAAAGAGCAGACATGACTGGCTGGGCGGATATCGGGTCGTTGACCGGTCGGTGCTCGTCCCGATTCCTGAGGTCCACACCGTTGCGATTGTTCCCCTGATTAGCGCTCGGGCCCTTGTTCCGCTGGTCGTATAGCTCGCAGCCCTCTCGGGGGGCCCGTGTTTCCACGCACTTCGGACCTCGCGATCCGACTGGTCCCACACCTTTCGCCGCAGTAATGCGTGCTCCTCTCCACTACTATAGCGGGCCCGCCGGCTCTTTCTGCAAACCTAGGGCAGCGAGCCTAGCCGGCCGGGCTACCGTGCCCGCCCAATGCGCGCATCGAGCGCGGCCCATCAGGCCGGAGCTTCCTCTTCCCGCGCCTGCCCGCCCACAGATGTCCCGGCAGCTATCGGGCCAGCTATTGTCATCTAGCTTCCCCATGCTACCGTTCCCTGTGTCCCATTTTCCCTGCTCTGTCTTCCATCTCCGTCCTCCCACATGGTCCCGCCATTGCCTATCTTCCATCTATTGCATTAGTTCTATCTTCCTGTCCCATTCCCGTGCATCTATCTTCCCCATGCTATCGCTTCCCTGGTCCCTTCCAACTCCGGCCTCCTATCTTCCCTCTGCCCTTCCCTCCCATCTCCCTGCTCATCTTCCCATCTATATTTCAATTCTTATCTTCTTGTCCCGATCGCGCTGCTATCTATGCTTCCCCATCCACCCTCGTCCGTCCCCATTCCCTGCATCTAGTCTTCCCGGCTCACTTCCCGCCCCTTTTCCCTGCATTATCTCCCATCTATTTGCACTTCTATTTCCTATCCCATGCGCTGCAGATCTATCTTCATATACCTTCCTCCCATGTGCTGCATCTAATCTTTCCATCTACTTCCCATCCATATCCCTGCACTATTTTCCCATCTATTTGCACTCCAGTCATTCTCCTGTCCCATTCGCGTCATCCTATCTTCCAGTCCTACCTTCCCTCCCAATTCTCCTGCATCTAATCTTCCCTATCTATTCCTTCCGTTCCCATGGTGCTGCATCATATCTCTCTCTAATCTTATGTACCCTTCTATATTTTTCGCCATCCCATAGCGCAGCAATCTTCCCGCTACTCCCCGTCCTCCCTTGCCCCCTTCCCTGGCATCTATCGTTCTCACCCGTCTAACTTTTCCCGCCACCCATTCCCTCCCCTGCAGGCGCATCTCTTAACTCCCATCTTTTGCACTTCATCTGTCCTGCCCCAATGCGCGCATCTATCGTCCCCCTATACCTCCCTCCATGTGCTCATCGATCTTTCCCATCGACATCCCAGTCCCCTCCCATTCCCTCAATCTATTTTTCCCAGTCTTTTCACTCCTAGCTGCGTCCCATGCCGCTGTCAGCTATCGTTCCCAGTCTACCTTCCCCGTCCCCAGTCCCTCGCTACTCTTCCGCTACCCGGTCTGTCCCCAGCGCGGCATCGTCGTCCTATCTATTTAACCCTTCTATTGTCCCAGGCCCATATGCGGCACAATCTTCCCGTCTACCGGCGCACTGCGTTCCCATTCCCCCCTGCACTCTAGTCGTCCCGGCTCCGGCCCCGTCCCACGTCCGGGCAGCGAGCTAGCGTCCGAGCGAGTTACCTGGTACACCGGCGAGGTTCCATCCAGATGCGGCATCAATCGCCCGTCGACCTGCGCTGGCCCATGGGCGCATCAGCTTCCGGCTACACGGTTTGGGTACGTGCTGCGTGGGCAACTGGCGTCTGGTGTGGGCTACATTGCGGTTGGGAAAGGCTACAGCTACGGCGGGCGCGAGACAATCGCAGCTCGAACAGGTACACAAACCACGTGCGCCGCGTGTTCGATGGCTCGGGAAGAGCACAAGCAACGAATCCCTTGCCACCACTTCAGTCGGTGTTTATTTAATTATATTTTGCGGTGTGTGTGTGGATTAGTGTCGGTAGCACAAGTGGTAGACCTAGTTCACACCCTGGATGTCATTACTAAGGGCCCGAATCGCGCATTTTCGTCAGGGAGTGTTCCCAAGTTTTCAGATTTTGCGCTGAATTGGCCCCGGGTTTGTTTTTCGCTACTTTTGCCAATCGTATTGTGGCGCCCATGCCGCACGGCATTTGCACCGATCGGAAATCCGGAGGGCTTTGAAGCCGTCGGAAACCTGCACGGATTCCGGAAAGCTTTGCCCGTCTTGCAAGAAAACAATGGGAGTATTTACTAAGGGCCCGATCGCATTTTTCCATTTTTCCTCTCCCGGACGTGTTACCAAACCCGAATATTTCTGATTTTGCGCCCGACCATTTCGGGAAAAAAAACCTGCATTTAAAACAAAATGTGTCGCGAGCGTTGCACTTACCTCCCTCATCTGTCAGTCCCGAGCGGTGAATCTCCAACTGCGTTCCTCCGATGCTTTTCAGCGCAGGCAGCGCCACCTGGGTGGACAGACCGGCAGGAACTGATGCCCTTAAAGAAATCCCGTCCTTTCGCGGACCCATCCAGCGCATGAGAACCGGGCACTGGATCGCGATGACCGGGGTAATCAAGGCTCGCCCCATGTGTCGCTCGACACGCACAGTTATCTGTTCACCAGGAATAGATCGTAACTTCAGTGAACTCCGGATGGCACTTCAGACGTTGGGTCAGTTACCGTCGACCTTTGTGGACTATTTGGCGCGAGACTACCTTAGTGAATCGCCCAGAAGACCGAAATCTCGTCGGAGAAAACACCCGCCGCTGATGCGTAATGGACTGGGTAAGTAAAAAATCTTCCCGCATGTCCGTGGACCATCTCACGGGACCTCTAACTGTTGATTGTACGCATTGGTGCTACCGACCAGGCCAGCGTTCAATTTTTTTAGAAGTGTGCAGTTTTTTTTTATTCGCAAACCTGGGAGTGGAATGTAAAAAGAGGAGGAGCGAGCATTCCTGCTATATGTTTCTCACCCTTAGTGACTCCACCCTGCGTTTTGGCTTCAAAACTTGCATCCTGCAAAACTTCACTGAGCACACAGCTTAGTGCCCCGTTACCACACTACGAGTTATGCGATAATGCACCATCAAGCAAGGCGGAAGCTTCGATACGCTAACCACAAACTCGCGATGTCTTCACTCCGGATGCAGGTTCGGCCTCGTTCCGCGTCTACAAGCTTGGCGTGCGATGCGATGCATCATCGATTACACTGTATTGGAGGCACATGAACGGAGTACCCGACTGCTGTATCGCCGTAGCCACCTTATCATGCAGCCTGATGAAAGCGCTGATAGAGGTAACCCCCCACGTAATAATGACCCCATTGTGGTAACGAGCTTTAAGGTTCGGTCTACCCAAACAGGTGTGATTATATGGTTGAGGAGTTTATCATTAAGAATGGGTTGGCTGCTCCCCTACATTTCTACTTCCATTCATTTCTTGGGCATCAAAACTGAATAGTGACTGCACCCGATAAGTCTATCTGCTGCAAAGAGAAGCAGTGGGTTGCTGAGACCCCTGTTCAAAAATACACAAAAAGCTTGCAACGCCAAAGACTGCGAAGCATGTGACCTCAGTAGCAGAAAGCAATTACATCAAAGACAAACAGACAAATACTGTAAACAGAACAATACAAGTCACAGAGTACGCAAGGCTATCCGTGGACCCGGAGAGAAAAACAAAACCTAAATCGCCTCCTTTCGCTTTTATCCCTACATATTTGCTACGAAGAAATGTACAGGTATATTCCGGCATTAACACATATCAATGCGGCACTAGTGGTCAGCCGATTGTTACATGTATGTGTGGCGGCATTCATGTATGAGTCGAGGCCATAGGCTGGTGGCACAATGGTGGTGTTTGAACCCTTTTTTTCTAGAGGCTGTTTTTAAGAGCAATTATCTAAGATAGCATTGGGAAAAAGTCACACTGATATGTTTTCAAAAAACCGATGAGTTCTCAAAAAGTGCATTGCGTTATGTTTAACGAAGTCTGCTTAAAAAAAAAAAAACATTCGTGCCAAAAACGGGTTCAAATATGAATCATGCGACGTGTTTGTTGTGTCACGCGATACGCGAAGCAAAGAGCTGGTACTTCAACCTTATATATAGTCGTAAATTATTGCAGCCATTTCCGCCATTCTTAATGAGTATATCCCAACCAAACCGCCCCTTATCTCTGGCCCTTTCATGCAGAAATAGTTTGGAGCACCTTGGTCTACACCAGAGAGAAGTGTGCAGGACACTTTGGCTACAGATTGGCATTTCGATCATCTCGATGCGGTCAACATGCGTGACTACCCCATGAGTGATACTTTGGGGGATGAAAGGTTGGGATCTTTGTTTATTTTCATGAATAGTCAAAATCCCGTATCAGGAAAGCCCATAACTTCTTGTCATCGGCTCGCGGGAAAGGATCCAAAGGCTTCAAATCGTTAGCACATGCTTTTCACATTTGGATTATTAAAGCACAACATCACCTAGAATGTGGAGTTTAGCTGGGACGGGTCCAGTATCTCTGCAGTGTCGTGTTGATAAAAAATAAAGCCTTTTAGCAGCGTTCCGATCATTTCAGTAGTTGATATAGTATTTCTTTCACATTACGGATTTCACTCTCGCCCCTGGCCATCACTTTGGGCAAGATCTCTGGCGGGAGGGATGAGCTTGAGCCTTGTCGTCTCCTCTTACGGGCCAATCGCCACCGGCAACAGCTTGAGCGCCACCATCTTTGCTTGTCCATCATCCTTCCAACATGAGAGAGGGAGTTTCTGTCATACAGCAAGCCAGATCAGCTCGAGACCATCTGCCTTCCTGCGACTCCCAGGCTGTCTAATTAAACTTTCTTTTCGAGAAAAAAAGGTGGAGATTGGATCTGTTTCTTGGCTGAGGTGATAGGCCCAAGAGCGGGCCATGACTGGCTGGCAGTAGGCAAGCGGCATGAACAAGTCTTGGCCACTCCAGGGCGTCGGTGTCGGTCGTTACGCAATGAAGGCGAGGGAGTGCCTAGGCACGAGCCAGGACATGACGGGCTGAGACGCGTGCGATAGGTGTGCGCGCCGTATGGACAGTCTGGCGATAGGCAGAATACTAAGGAGGAGCGGGCATTAGACTTTGGGCTGTGGATAGACCAAAGGAAAACTTACGTGCAGCTCACCCTTATAATTGTTTTGGGTGCAGGACTGCTGGTACTCCGTTGGCAAGGGATCCACTAGTATTGAGTTTCAGGAAAACAACAAGGTCGCAACCGTCTGTCCAGGCTAATAGGGCAACGGACAGGGGTTTATCTCCTTTTATTTCAAGAGGTACGCCGGATCTTTTCTGGTGAGGCAACGTCTTCACTCTTATCAGCCACTCGCTAAGAACATAACAGATGTGCCCACATGGTCGGGAAGAAATAGCCCATACACTGACATGCCTATTGTCAGTTAAGGACCTAATGTTGCCAATACCCGTCGCGGGTATATATACAGGTTTAACAGTGACCCGGCTTGGTTATTTTAGGGATAAGAGTTATCTCACGTCGATTCCTTATACGGTCGGTATCTATAAAACATATATTCCAGAGCAGTATGGATTGATTGAGTCATAGTTAACCCGTATCATGTGTGAATATCGCACAAACACACAGTGAATAATGATCCTTTAAAATACTATAGAAGCCTCTCACAGGTGCAGGACCGCTCCCTCGTCACATGGCGGCCAGGGTCCTTCTGGAAAAAAGGAAGTAACCCATTTGTAACGCTACAATAACATACCACATTCAAAGCGCGTTTTCCAGGAGAGATGGTGTCCCCGTTTTTGAGGATCCGGAGTAAACCGGAAGTGGGCGCTGTGTATCACACAACTGGGCAGGCTGACTACACGGCAGGAGGCCGTGCAGCGCGCATGCTGCCGTGTGCGCCATCCTAAGCCCGGCGGCCGATGTTGTGATTCGCGGGAGCCTAGACGTCGATGGCCAACTATACAGGGGGTACAGTAAGGTAAAGTAGATCTATTTCCCAGGCTGAGTCAGAGTCACCAATATTTCACCCTAGGGTCTGGTGAACACGTTGGGACTAGCGGAGCACAGGGAGGGGGGCCGCTGCGAATTAGCAGCCCTCCCGTGCAACTGCTAATCGTCCCAGACCACCACATAAGGACCAGGATCAGAAAAGAATAATAGGAGAGAGGCCGTCGGCCATGGATGGGATCATCATTTAGCAGACAAAAAAAATATGGTGTCGACTCGGGAAAACGGTCCCACCAAGGAGATCTGAAAGATGAAAAAATATCTAAATAATCAATATAGCTGAGGAGGGGATCTCCCTCAAAAAAACAATATGCTTAATACTTTGAATTATCAAAGAGACGGCCAGAACAGTAAGCAAATGAGGCAGTAATCCAAACCATCAAATTAATTCATTCAGATTATACTCATATTAAGCCCATAGGGCTGTAATGTTTGGAGGCGGTGAATCCATTCTAATTCCGCTTTCTCCCAGCATCAGTTCTCTGTTCCCTCCTCTTCTAGAACGGGATGTGATCAATAAGTTTGAAATTTAAGCTGAGATTCCTTGTCCCTTTTCTGTAAAGGTCTGCTGGACAGGCAGATCCAACTAACGTTTTCGTATAGTGTACCTGTGCTGCGTGAACCTAGTCCTGATTCCAGCGTGTTTCACCAACATAAGTAAATCGCAGGACCGGATAATTTGTACACTACAAAGTCGCTAGTACAATCAAGATAATGTTTGATACGGTAAGTGATGTCATTATGCATCAAATGTTCGTCCCGTGGCCATATTAATTCGCTCCCTGCCCCTGAGTCATTCCTAAGAGTCAAGAGATTTCCTCTGATGACAATAATATCGTAAAAATATTGATACCATGATTTCTAATTTCACGCACAGGGGATATCCTAAAAGTATTGAAAAGAACTTGAATGTGCCAATAAAAAAATCGCATGAAGCCCTGTCTTCAAAAGACACGAAATTACCCACTAGTTCCCTGTGCACCCACATTTAATGACAACAGTGACAAATCTCTAAAATAATACGAAAACACGGGGAGTTGGCCAGTGAACTTCTGTGTTCCTGAATTTTGCCATCCTCCCTTTATTCTCGTTAGAGTCGTCCAAATAATCAGAGACGCTTGGTCAATCTGATGTGGGTCCCCTCGGTAATCATCCAAGGACCATCATGTCCCACAAAAAACAGGCTTTTTCCCGTGTCGCTCATGTATAACTGCCTTACGCCATTCGGCGACACATTTGCCTATGACATCACTTACCGTATCAAACTATCTTGATGTACTAGCGACTTTGTAGTGTAACAAATTACCTGTCCCTGCATTTACTCTATTTGGTGAAACCACGCTGGAATTCAGGACAGGTTCACGCAGCACAGGTACACTATACGAAACAGATTGGATCTGCCTGTCGCAGACATTTTACAGAAAAGGGACATAAGGAATCTCAGCTTAAATTTCACTATTGATATCACCTCCCTGTTCCCGAGAGGAGGGAACAGAGACTGATGCTGAGAGAGGAATTAGAATGGATTCACCGCCTCCAAACATTACAGCCCTATGGGCTTAATATTGAGTATAATCTGAATGAATAATTTGATGGTTTGGATTACTGCCTCATTTGCTTCTCTGTCTGCGTCTCTTGATATTCAAAGTTTAAGCATATTGTTATTTGAGGGAGATCCCCTCTCCAGCTATATTGCTATTATTTATTACATTTTTTTCATTTCTTTCAGATTCCTCCTTGGTGGGACCGTTTCCCAGTCGACACCATTTTTTTGTCTGCTACAACTGATGATCCCCATCCATGGCCCGACGGCCTCTCTCCTATTATCTTCTCTGATCGGATCCTTATCTGGTGGTCTGGGACGATTAGCGTTGCACGGAGCTGCTAATCGCGGCCCCCCCTGTGCTCCGCTAGTCCCTAGTGTTCACACGCACCCATAGGGTGAATATTGTGTGACTCGACTATCAGCCTGGACAAGATCTACTTACCTTTACTGTACCACTGTATAGTTGGCCATCGCTTAGGCTCCCGACTCCAACATGGCCGCCGCGGCTTAGGATGGCGCAGTGCGCATGCGCCTGCACGCCTCCTGCCGGTATCCGGCCCAGTTGTGTGATACACGCTCCACTTCCGGTTTACTCCGGATCCTAAACACGGGACACCATCTCTTCCTGGAAAGCGCTTTTGAATGTGGTATGTTATTTTGTAGCAGTTACAAATGGGTTAATTCCTTTTTTCATGAATGACTGCCGTTGACGATGGGGCGGTCCTGCACCTGGAGGCTCTACTATTATTTTAAAGTCACTTATTCACTGTTTGTTTTACACTGATACTGTAACTTGAATTCAATATATTCTCTGGAAAATGTAACACAGTAATTTTATCACTAATATGCTGTATATTTACTTGTATTGCACTCATGTATACTGACCAATCGGAATGTGATTAGGTCTATTTATTCCACATGCTGGCCACTGTTTGTATGCTTGAAAAAGGTGAAATGCTCACCGAAACGTCGCACCTTTGAAATAAAGATCACCCTGCTTTGACTTCATACTGGAGTGCTGCTGTTTTCCTGAAACTACTATTGGATCCCTTGCCACGGAGTACACAGATCCTGCACCCAAAAAACTATACAGGTTGTGCTGCCTTGTTTTTCTTTGTCTATTACCTGGCGTTCGAGACTGTGCACACCTGTCGATCCCTGTTTTCTACTATTGCACCATGGACTTATCTACGGGCGATCTGTTTCAATTTTTTGCTTATACGGAGGAAGATCATGAACGGATATTACAGAGTTTGCAAGCTGATGCGGCTTTTCTAAACACACCATCTACTTCTGAACTCAAACGGAAATATGAACTACTGTCCAAACGTATCATCTCTCTACAACTACACTTAGCTACCCTCGGTGAATATTTGAAAATTAAAAGAATCCCTAGAGGAATGCGTTCCAATATACGTCCTAATCTGTTCTCACAGGACCCTGCATTCTGCACGAAATTCATGCAGATTTCAAATAAATATTCACTGGACCTGATAATGTTGAATTTGGAATTTCTACAACAAGAGATCTGCAAACTACAGGACAACCTGGCACAGATGGATCGATCACTAAAAGGTGACCTCACCAGTGAAGATTATAAAATATTCATGGACTCCATAGCTTTGAAAATTTCTCAAACTAAATCTGAACAGGAACAAACAAAAAGGATTAAATGGGCTCGTGACCAAGAGGATTATCGCACCGGAAAGATCTATGCCTGGCAAGGAATGTATAATCAACCATCCAGCACCTTTAACAAGGACAACAGTAGAAAAAAGAAACGTAGTCTAAACAAACAATCATCTACCAACATAGGCAAACAGGAGGCTTTATCCACTACACAAGATGATCCTTTTTTAGGATTACCCCCAAGCACCGAAAGAGAACCAGACGGGGCGGTAAACACCATTTCCGAAATCGAAAAAGACAAAACCACGAAAGGACGGGTCCTCCCACACAGAATCACGTCCAACAAGAAGAAATGACCCAACTGGCTGTGGTAAATATATCGTCTAAGACTCTAACCGATATTGAAATTAGTGTATTACAGAAAGGACTATCCTTCAGTCCATGGACTCACACCAACTGGTTTGAGTTGGATATTGATATTTGTAGATTTGTACGTAATTTAAAATTGAAACATTGGTTCCATAACAGAGTTCCAATTAGCTCTAGGACTGTGAGTAGTTTAGACCCTAAACAATTTCACTTGTACAATAAGAGTAACTTTAGCCCACCTACTGATGTACCTGCTATTGAGGCATTTGCCACTGCTGTGAGACATGATATCCAACAATTACGTGAACAACACAAACATGTGCTCTCACATCATAACATGACCACCGCAGAGGTGATGGCACTGGATCGGCTTGCCCATGACGACGACATCATCATTAAGCCCGCTGACAAGGGTGGTGCTGTCGTCGTCATGGACAAGTCGTACTATGTGGCCGAGATCCGTCGCCAATTAAGTGACGAATCTACTTATAAACGTGTCACACAAGACCCCAAATTTGAATTGGGACGAAGGATCAAATTCATTCTAGACATGGCGTTACAGTCTGGGACTATCAGTGAGGATATGTACAAATACTTGGTTGTTAACAATCCTGTTACCCCAGTAATATATATCTTACCCAAGATTCACAAAAATCTCCAACAGCCCCCCGGACGACCAATTGTCTCCGGGAATGATTCCATTTTTTCACATATTGCCATCTTTCTGGATCGCGTCCTTCGACAATATGCCACACATAGCCAATCATATGTACAAGACACCTCTGATTTCCTTACCAAACTCCACAATACTAAGATTAATGACATGTCTACCCTCATCCTTGCCTCCTTCGACGTTACATCATTGTACACTTCCATCAGACATGAGTTCGGCATGCAGGTTGTTGAGAGGGCTCTACGACTGTCTGAGTTTAAAGAACAGGAAATTATCCTTATTATGAAGTTATTAGAACTAGTGTTATACAACAATTACTTTCTTTTTGGTAAAGATTTTTTTGTACAGTTGAAAGGGGTTGCCATGGGAGCAAATATGGCTCCCAGCTACGCTAACATGGTCATGGCGGCTCTGGAGGAGGACTCGATCTATGTATCACACCACTTTCGACATGTTCTTAAGTGGTGGAGGTACATAGATGACGTGTTCCTTCTATGGACCGCCTCTGCTCATGAACTATGTGATTTCCATGCATTTCTTAATACTATCGATCCGGACATTAAATTCACGCTTATCTACTCTACAGAGATGGTACAGTTCTTAGATGTGCAGGTCATACGGACAGATCAGGGCCTGAGCACAGATCTGTACACTAAGCCGACAGACAGGAACACCATATTGCGATATGAGAGCAGCCATCCTCGGGCCATGATTAATTCTCTGCCCCTGAGTCAATTCCTAAGAGTCAAGAGGATTTCCTCTGATGACAATAAATATCGTAAAAATATTGATACCATGATTTCTAAATTCCGCAACAGGGGATATCCTAAAAAAGTAATTGAAAAGAACTTGAATAGTGCCAATAATAAAAATCGCACTGAACTCCTGTCTTCTAATAAGACACAGAAATTAACCACTAGAGTTCCCTGTGTCACCACATTTAATGACAACAGTGACAAAATCTCTAAAATAATACGAAAACACTGGCGGATTTTGGCCAGTGAACCTTCTGGTGTTCCTGAATTTTGCCATCCCCCTTTATTCTCGTTTAGACGCTCCAAGAATATCAGAGATCGCTTGGTCAAATCTGATGTGGGTCCCCTCGGTAAATCCATCCAAAGGACCATCAGTGGTCCCAAAAAAACAGGCTGTTTCCCGTGTCGCTCATGTATAAACTGCTCTTACGCCATTCGGGGCGACACATTTGTGCATAATGACATCACTTACCGTATTAAACATTATCTTGACTGTACTAGCGACTTTGTAGTGTACAAATTATCCTGTCCCTGTGATTTACTCTATGTTGGTGAAACCACGCTTGAATTCAGGACTAGGTTCACGCAGCATAGATACACTATACGAAAACGTAGATTGGATCTGCCTGTCAGCAGACATTTTACAGAAAAGGGACATAAGGAATCTCAGCTTAAATTTCAGCTTATCGACCATATCCCTGTTCCTAGAAGAGGAGGGAACAGAGAACTGATGCTGAGAAAGAGGGAATTAGAATGGATTCACCGCCTCCAAACATTACAGCCTTATGGGCTCAATATTGAGTATAATCTGAATGAATTAATTTGATGGTTTTGGATTACTGCCTCATTTGCTTACTCTGTTCTGCCGTCTCTTTGATAATTCAAAGTATTAAGCATATTGTTATTTCTGAGGGAGATCCCCTCTCCAGCTATATTGCTATTATTTATATATATTTTTTCATTTCTTTCAGATTCCTCCTTGGTGGGACCGTTTTCCCGAGTCGACACCCATATTTTTGTCTGCTACAACTGATGATACCCATCCATGGCCCGACGGCCTCTCTCCTATTATTCTTCTTCTGATCCTGATCCTTATGCTGGTGGTCTGGGACGATTAGCAGTTGCACGGAGGGCTGCTAATTCGCGGCCCCCCTGTGCTCCGCTAGTCCCTAGTGTTCACACGCACCCATAGGGTGAATATTGTGTGACTCTGACTGTCAGCCTGGACATAGATCTACTTACCTTTACTGTTACTTCTGTATAGTTGGCCATCGCCAAGGCTCCCGACTCCAACATGGCCGCCGCGGCTTAGGACGGCGCAGTGCGCATGCGCCTGGACGCCTCCTGCCGGTATCCGGCCCTAGTTGTGTGATACACGCTCCACTTCCGGTCTACTCCGGACCCTAAATACGTGACACCATCTCTTCCTGGAAAGCGCTTTTGAATGTGGTATGTTACTTTGTAGCAGTTACAAATGGGTTAATTCCTTTTTCATGAATGACTGCCGTTGACGATGGGGCGGTCCTGCACCTGGAGGCTCTACTATTATTTTAAAGTCACTAATTCACTGTTTGTTTTACACTGATACTGTAACTTGAATTCAATATACTCTTTGGAAAATGTAACACAGTAACTTTATCACTAATATGTTGTATATTTACCTGTATTGCACTTATGTATACTGACCAATCGGAATGTGATTAGGTCTATTTATTCCACATGCTGGCCAGTTTGTATGCTTGAAAAGGTGAAATGCCACCGAAACGTCGCACCTTTGAAATAAGATCACCCTGCTTTGACTTAAATTGGAGTGCTGCTGTTTTCCTGAAACTGGCTGGGTGGATAGGCGGAGATGGGGAATGACTGGATGGGCAGATTAGGCGGGAGAGCGGGCATGGCTTTGTCTGTCACATAGGGGGAGAGCGCGGGCACAGTGGCTGGGGGTGGACAGGGGAGAGCGGGCATGACTAGTGGGCGGTAGGTGGAGAGGAGGGACATTACTGGCTAAGTGTAAGGCAGAGAGCGGGCATGACTGGCTGGGTGGGGGGATAGGCCGAGAGCGGGCATGACTGGCTGGGCAGTAGGCAGAGAAGCAGGCATGACTGGATAGGTCGAGGAGAGCAGGCATGACTGGCAGGGAGGATAGGCAAAGAGCAGACATGACTGGCTGGGCGGATAGGTGCAGAGCCCGTATGACAGTCTGGGCGGATAGGCAGAGAGCGGGCATGACTGGCTGGGTGGATAGGCGGAGAGCGGGCATGACTGGCTGGGCAGTTTGGCGGAGAGCGGGCATGGCTGTCTGGTCACATAGGGGGAGAGCGGGCACAGCTGGCTGGGTGGACAGGAGGAGAGCGGGCATGACTAGTTGGGCGGATAGGTGGAGAGAGGACATTACTGGCTAAGTGTATAGGCAGAGAGCGGGCATGACTGGCTGGGTGGGTGGATAGGCCGAGAGCGGGCATGACTGGCTGGGCAGATAGGCAGAGAGCAGGCATGACTGGCTGGGCGGAGAGCAGGCATGACTGGCAGGGAGGATAGGCAAAGAGCAGACATGACTGGCTGGGCGGATAGGTGGAGAGCGCGCATGACAGTCTGGGCGGATAGGCAGAGAGCTGGCATGACTGGCTGGGTGGATAGGTGGAGAGCGGGCATGACTGGCTGGGCAGATAGGCGGAGAGCGGGCATGGCTGTCTGGTCAGATAGGGGGAGAGCGGGCACGACTGGCTGTGTGGACAGGCGGAGAGCGGGCATGACTAGTTGGGCGGATAGGTGGAGAGCGGACATTACTGGCTAAGTGTATAGGCGGAAAACGGGCATGACTGGCTGGGAGGATAGGCAGAGACCGGGCATGACTGGTTGGGCGGATAGGCGGAGAGCGGGCACGACTGGCTGGGTGGACAGGGGGAGAGCGGGCTTGACTGGCTGGGTGGATAGGCAGAGAGTGGGCTTGTCTGGCTAGGCGGATAGGCAGAGAGTGGGCTTGACTGGCTGGGCGGATAGGCAGAGAGCGGGCACGACGGGCTGGGCGGATAGGCCCGAGAGCAGGCACGACTGACTGGGTGGACAGGGGGAGAGCGGGCATGACTAGCTGGGCGGATAGGTAGAGAGCGGGCATGACTGGCTGGGTGTATAGGCGGAGAGCGGGCATGACTGGCTAGGTGGATAGGCGGAGAGCGGGCATGACTGGCTGGGTGGACAGGGGGGAAGCGGGCTTGACTGGCTGGGCAGATAGGCGGAGAGCAGGCATGGCTGGCGGGGTTGATGGGCGGAGAGCGGGCATGGCTGGCTGGGCAGATAGGCGGGGAGCAGGCATGACTGGCTGGGCAGATAAACGTAGAGCGGGCATGACTTGCTGGGCGGAGAGTGGGCTTGACTGGCTGGGCGGATAGTTAGAAAGCAGGCTTGACTGGCTGGTCTGATAGGGGGAGAGTGGGCTTGACTGGCTGGGCAGATAGGCGGAGAGAGGGCAAGGTTGTCTGGGCGGATAGGCGGAGAGTGGGCATGGCTGGCTGGGCGGATAGGCAGAGAGCAGGCATGACTGGCTGGGCGGATATGCGGAGAGCGGGCATGGCTGGCCGGGCGGATAGGTGGTGAGCGGGCATGGGTGGCTGGGTGGATAGTCGGACAACGCGCATGACTGCTGGGCGGATAGGCGGAGAGCGGGCATGGCTGGGTGGATGGGCGGAGAGCGAGCTTAACTGGCTGGGCGGATAGGCGGAGAGTGAGCTTGACTGGCTGGGCGGATAGGCGGAGAGTGGGCTTGATTGGCTAGGCGGATAGGCGCAGAGAGGGCACGACTGGCTGGGCGGATAGGCAGAGAGCGGGCACAACTGGCTGGGTGGATAGGCGGAGAGCAGGCATGGCTGGCTTGGCGGGTAGGCGGAGAGCATACATGGCTGACTGGGCGGATAGGTGGTGAGCAGGCATGGGTGGCTGGGCGGATAGGCGGACAACGTACATGACTGCTGGGCAGATAGGCGGAGAGCAGGCATGGCTGGGTGGATGGGCGGAGAGCGAGCATGGCTGGCTTGGCGGATAGGCGGAGAGCAGTCATGGCTGGTGGGCGGATTGGCGGAGAGTGGGCTTAACTGGCGGGGCGGATAGGCGGAGAGTGAGCTTGATTGGCTGGGCAGATAGGCGCAGAGCAGGCATGGCTGGCTTGGCGGATAGGCAGAGAGCGGACATGACTGGCTGGGCGGATGGGTGGAGAACGAGCATGACTGGCTGGGCTGATATGAGGAGAACGAGCATAACTGGCTGGGTGGAATGGCATAGAGCGGGCATGGCTGTCTGGGTGTATGGGCGGAGAACGGGCATGGCTGGCAGGTTGGATAGGCAGAGAGCAGGCATGGCTGGCAGGGCGGATACAAAAGAGAGGGCATGGCTGGCTGGGTGGACAGGAGGAGAGCAGGCATTGCTGCTGGGCGGATAGGCGGATAGCGGGCATGGCTGGCTGGGAGGATAGGTGGAGAGCGGGCATGGCTGGGTGGATAGGCAGAGAGCGGGCATGGCTGGCTGGGCGGTAAGGCAGACAGTGGGCATGGCTGCTGGGCGGATAGGTGTAGAGCGGGCATGGCTGGACGAATGGGCGGAGAGCCGGCATGGCTGGCTGGGCGGATAGGCGGAAAGCAGGCACGGCTGGCCGGGTCGGAGGAGAGCCGGCCTGGCTGGACGGAAAGGTGGAGAGAGGGCATAACTGGCTGGGTAGTGAAGGGCCTAGAATACTTGGGTGTTAGTGATTGGGGGTGGAAAATAACAGTTTAGGTGATAGGGGAAATGTATAGTTGGGGGTGGAGCTAGCTTTTATATATGTAGCTGATAGGAATGAGGGCCTCGTTCTGGCCAGAAAAAATTCTGGTGCAGCTGTGCCAACTTTCAAGCAACAGAAATTGGGGGACAATCCGACTGATTTGGACTGAGCACGGCATTTCAGATACAAGTTGTGTTGCAAGACAATGCACTTACATGCACCAGGAAGTAGAAGCTGAACTCCGGGGACCTGAGTGGGGAAGCGACACATGTTGGATATCCGGCGCACGATCTTAGTGACTCCCCGCACAGCGCATTATACACAAACAATGCACTTACATACACCAGGAAGAAGAAGGTGAACTCCAGGCACCTGAGTGGGAAAGCAACACATGCAGGATATCGGGGCACGATCATAGTGACTCCCCGCACAGCGCATTATACACAAACAATGCACTTACATACACCAGGAAGAAGAAGGTGAACTCCAGGCACCTGAGTGGGAAAGCAACACATGCAGGATATTGGGCGCACGATCATAGTGACTCCCCGCACAGCGCATTATACACGGACAATGCACTTACATGCACCAGGAAGAAGAAGGTGAACTCCGAGGACCTGAACGGGGAAGCAACACATGCAGGATATTGGGCACATGATCTTAGTGACTCCCCGCACAGCGCATTATACACGGACAATGCACTTACATGCACCAGGAAGAGAAAGGTGAACTCCGAGGACCTGAACGGGGAAGCAAACATTGCAGGATATTGGGCACAATGACTTAGTGGACTCCCCGCACAGCGCATTATACATGGACAATGCACTTACATGCACCAGAAGAAGAAGGTAACTCCGGGACCTGAGCGGGGACGCGACACAGCAGGATATCGGGTGCAGGATCTTAGTGACTCCCCCACAACAGCACATTAACACAGACAACGCACTTACACCACAGGAAGAAGAAGGTGAACTCAGGGACCTGAGCGGGGACGCGACACATGAAGATATCGGGCGCACGATCTTAGTGACGCCCCGCACAGCGCATTATACATGGACAATGCACTTACATGCACCAGGAAGAAGAAGGTGAACTCCAGGGACCTGAGTGAGAAGCAAACACATGCAGGATATCGGGGCACAATCTTAGTGACTCCCGCCACAGCACATATCACGGACAATGCACTTACATGTCACCAGAAGAAGAAGGTGAACTCCAGGGACATGAGTGAGAGAAGCAACACATGCAGGGATTCGGGGCACAATCTTAGTGACTCCCCGCACAGCACATTATACACGGACAATGCACTTACATGCACCAGGAAGAAGGTGAACTCCTGGGACCTGAGCGGGGAAGGGACACATGCAGGATATCAGGTGCACGATCTTAGTGACTCCCCACACAGCGCATTATACACGGACAATGCACTTACATGCACCCGGAAGAAGAAGGTGAACTCCTGGGACCTGAGCGGGGAAGCGACACATGCAGGATATCGGGTGCAGGATCTTAGTGACTCCCCGCACAGCGCATTATACACGGACAATGCACTTACATGCACCAGGAAGAAGGTCAAATCCGGGGACCTGAGGATATTGCATAATGGATATTTGACATTATGCTGCAGGAAACGTCTCCCCTTCACAGATGAAGAAGAATCTGGCCCCAATTCATATTTGGGAAGTGAAAGTCTCCCCTGATCCCTCCTGTCCCCTCCTGTTTATACAGGTGAGCCCTTATTTCCTCAGAGATGTTGGAGGGTCTATAAATTACACCAAAAATAATTTACTTTCCACCCATAAATGTAGAGATGATGAAGAATAACTACTTCCACTATATGATATACATGTGCACCCTGCAGCCTGTATATAAGGTACTGTGTGATATACCTGCACACTCTGTATTCTGTATATAAGGTAATGTATGATAAACCTGTATATAAGGTAATGTGTGATATACCTGTACACCCTGCAGCCTGTATATAAGGTACTGTGTGATATACCTGTACACTCTGTATTCTGTATATAAGGTAATGTATGATAAACCTGTATATAAGGTAATGTGTGATATACCTGTACACCATGCTCCCTTTATATAAGGTAATATGTGATAAACCTGTATATAAGGTACTGTATGATATACCTGTACATTATAAGCGGCTGACCATAGTGAGATCCCTGGTATATGATAGTGGAGATGCTGCTGGGTTTGGTGATGATCTCTGTATCATAAAGCAGATAATATTTGGGACTCACCATACTTGTAAGATCCTCCTCTCGGGTCTTTGAAAACTGGTCTTCACATTCTGAATCCAAATAACTGAGAAGATTCCTCCGATGATGACGTCTCCTTCCTTGTAATATTCATATTGCTTTTTATCAATGAATTGGAGGCGACATAATGGTGATGATGATGGTGGTGGGGATGGTGTAGGCTGTTTCCTCACCCCAATGGCCGGTGCCCCCCGGACAATGAGGCAGAAGATAACTGTAAGGATATAAGCCAAGACATCTCCCAGAAGTGTCTCCATGGACCCAGGATCACTCCATTCTCTGTGATACAGGCGCTCTGCAGATCCTCCACTCTCCCCGTGTGATAAGGCAATGACTGGCTGCACTTTATATAACATCTAGCAGCGGCTCCGAGCTCCAGGTGCACAGGAACATCACCAAGATAATTCATGAAAACTACTTTTATTCTAAGTTTATTCTTATTTTAATTTAAAAGAAGTCTAGAGCTCCAGAGACCTCGAAGAGCCAACAACTTCTCCCTACAATATCTGCACTGGATACCATTCATATTATGTGAGATGAAGAAACTTTATGTTCTATGACTAAAGGAGACTTAAGTAGTTTTATTCAGTGTTAACCTATTTGGATATTTCGTCATGGATTTTCTAGTTCTTGTGTGAATCCTCAATAAACAAAATGCGCCCCAAATCTACCAATGGTATCCAGTAGAAGTGGGTCATGATTGTTCCTCCACCAATCACTTGATGGTTCACCAGTGTCTCGGTCTGGGTCTCCTTCAAGTTGGAAAGGATTGGAAATCTATCTGGCGGTTTTCAGTCGGCCATCTGCATGTTCGAAGGCCCCAGTCTCGTAATGTCTCCAATTTCCTTCCATCTTTGGTTATAAAGGGCATCATCACCCATAGTTAGGTGCTTGAGCATTAAGCATCCTTGTTGAACCCCTGGGAACTTCAAGTAGGGACCTTACACTCATTGTACTCAATGACAATTTTTGTAAAACCAGTTATTTTGGCCATTTTTGGCTTTTGCTTTAAGCTCCGACTGCTGATTGCCATTGTGGAAAAATTCTTCTGTGGGTCCTTATTACTAAACCCTACAGTAAGCATAAAATTCCAGCCTGCTCTTATGTCACAAGTTAGGACTTCCCAACATAATTGGATTGATCTCCATAAACTGAAGGCATTAAGGACAGTCTTGTCTTGAAGACATTATGGATGGTCTTTGGTGCTATAGAAAGATGTCTGGGTATTTCAAATTTTTTTGTGTATGCCTCAGCTTTCCTTCGTCATGATCTTTATCTCCACCTTGAGCTAAAAGTTGTGTTCCTGTGTGTGTCTGTTACTGGACGCTGCGTTGTGTAAGATTTTTGAATTCTATGATTTAGAAATGATTATATTATATTTGGCAGAGAAAACTTAATAAATTTGATGGATGAATCATATACAGGCCAGAAAAGTATTTCCACCTAAAAATAAGTTGAAATTAAGAATCAAGTCTTTAACAAAAAGTGTTCCGCTTCTACCCCGCTGGCTGATCAGCAGAAAAGGGGACGTCCGTTTTGAAAAGACATTCAGTCATTTATTCAAGTCTACACTTGAATGGACACTCAGACCTTCAACTGGTGCAGAGGTTCATCCTTTTGCTGTTCTTGGATGGATTCAATCTTAAGGAGTCCTCCATGCCGGCTTCTACAGATGTTGCTTGAGTGTAGTAATTACAGCTTCAAATACCACAAATTGATCAAAGGGATCCAGAGTCTTTCATGTCATCTCAGTCAAGATGAACTTTGAAGAACCTCAAAACATGTTACTTTTTAACAATTTATCAAAGAAATATATATTTTTTAATTTTTTTTTACAAATATTAGGACTCTTCAAACCAGGATGAAAAGATACATATCTATAACCAATCTTAACATGTCTACAGAAAAGTTTTATTTACATTTTATGACTGTTGGATACTTATACAGCAGAATAATACGGGTGACACGATCAGGGGTAGTGGACCCACTGTACCACCTTGAGTGATGACGTGAGCCGACACCTGGAGCGGAATCTAAGTGGCACTCGGTTTTCACCAGAGCCCGCTGCAAAGCGGGTTGGTCTTTCTGCAGCGGAATACCACCAGGTCGCTTCACGGGCACAACCTTGCTCGCGCTAGTTGCCAAGGTGAATTACATAATCGTAAAGCTGAAGTGTAGTCGAGGGCAGACTGGAGGTCAGGAAAGGTGGCACGGGATCAAAGTCAATAGCAAAGTGGAAGGTCACAACAGGAATCACAATAACGCAAGATAAATGACAGGAAAACTTTCTCTCAGGCAAAGAGTGCAAAGATCCGGGAGGGGACACAGGAAGTGGCCGGATATTTAACAAGGAAGGCGGCCGGCCAGTGCCAATCTTTAAATCTTAGAGAGCCAGCACTTGTGTGCCGAGGTGGGATGCGCACACCGGAGCTTGGGGACCACTGTCGGAGCAAGAAGAGGTGAGATATTCTGCATCCGGACACCAGAGGCACAGGGAGGCACATGGGTGCTCCTGCTCCTCAGTATTTACTCAGCCTATGCTCCTATTACATAAAAATGTTTTTGCAAACATTTTGCCCCACTTACCTCGGCATTCGTGAGCAGGTACCTCACAGCTAGTGGGGGCACCTAAAAGAAAAATATTTTTTTCTATGAGGTAAAAATTTACAGCTCTTATTGCATTATCCTCGGCTGCATGACTATCTAAGATGATGGTGCCACCTGAAATATGTGTTACAACTGAGGCAAAGAATGTGGTGCAGACTATAAAATAGACTACATGCTTTGTTCCAATCCATCTTCTGTGAGGTGAGGTGATGCAGGCCATAGACTATGGTGACTAGCTGTAGAGTTGGCCTGACAATGAAGAAAGACATCACTGAGGATGATGCAGCAGTGGCAACGAGTAAATTGCAAGATTTAGAACAGACCCAGGACCTCACAGACAAAATTGAGGACTAGAAAACTAATCCCTCAGAAATAACTTTCGGATTGTGGGTCTGCCTGAAACTATTCTGCCAGGAGATCTTCAATACCGATGCGAGATGGAATTGCTAAATGCGATTGGGGCTCCCAGGAGAGTGGAAGAGTACACAGGGTGGGAACACCAAGAGAACAGATGAAGCAGGGCAAGATGGAGGTCAGATCATGGCATAACGTGATCATCTTCTGTGTCTCCAGGAGACAAAAGGCCTATAGTTAGAAATGAGCGAGCACTAAAATGCTCGAGTGCTCATTACTCGAGTCGAACTTTTGCTGATGCTCGAGTGCTCGTTTCGAATAACAAACCCCTTTGAAGTCAATGGAAGACTCAAGCATTTTTCAAGGGGACCAAGGCTCTGCACAGGGAAGCTTGGCCAAACACCTGGGAACCTCAGAAAAGGATGGAAACACCACGGAAATGGACAGGAAACAGCAGGGGCAGCATGCATGGATGCCTGTGAGGCTGCCTAATCGCACCATTATGCCCTAATTATGGGCAACAGCATGGCGATGATAGAGTGAGCGAGTGAGGCGAAATAACATCTAAAACACCAAATAATTGACCCTGACACTATAGAAGACGGCATGCAGAGGCAGCGACAGCAGCGGCAGGCTAGAGAGTGGCATGGCGACATACCCCAAATGGACTCAGGATTCAAACCAATTTAAAAAATTCCTTTTGGCGAGGATAACGTGTAGCACTGTATGTATCAGTATTTGGCCTGGTTATTGCGGCACAGAGGAACCAAAGGAGGGGAGCAAGAAACGCTGAAATGATTTCCTATGTGAACAAAAGGTTGACGGTATATTTAGTCGATAACACAGCATGGTGGCGACAGAGTGACCAAGTTCCATAACATATCTGGTGAAACACCCGAAAAATGAGCCTGACACAGCTCGTTTGCTAAGGGGATGACATGTGGACGTAGCTATGGAGACAACTTTTGGAGGCAGCTATGGAGACGGCGTCTGGAGAATGCTATGAAGACCATGTGTGGAGGCTGCAATGGAGACAACGTGTGAAGGCAGCTATGGAGACGGCGTGTGGAGGCTGCTATGGAGACAACGTGTGGAGGCAGCTATGGAGATGGCATGTGGAGGAAGCTATGGGGAAGGCATCTAGAGGCTGTTATGGAAATGACGTGTGGAGGCAGCTATCGAGCTTTCACCTGGCCAAGCCCCTGAATCTCGGCCCCTCCCCGCCCAAAATGGGCCTGGGGGCCAGTAGCGTTTACTTTGAAAAAATTATAATTTTAAAAGCAGGCAGGCTTGTTTGAATATTTCATCTAGGAATAATGGAATTGCATAGCAGTTCTATTTTTTTTTTTTTTTGGAAATGGTTCCATGATTAAGAGCGACAGTATGGGGAATCCATATTGCGCTGCTATGATTGCAACTTCAGGTCTCCAGCATGGCGGCAACAGATGGGCCGAGTTCCATTATGTATCTGGTGAAACACCCGAAACTTCTGCCTGACACAGCTCGTTTGATAAGGGGATGATGTATGGAGGCAGTAAGATAGTAGTAGATTATAGGTTACAGCAATGTTAGTTGGATTTTGGGATGGAGCTGTCGGTCCGCTGCCAGGTGAGCTTTTGCCTGGCCATGCCCCTGCCTCTCGGCTCCTCCCCACCCAAAATGGGCCTGGGGGCCAGAAGCGTTTACTTTGAAAAAATTATAATTTTAAATGCAGGCAGGGGCTACAAACAGCACTTCTAAGAAACTTTTGTATAAGATCAAGTGCAGTACTGTTCTTATAAGTAATTGGCCAGGTTATGGTGGAGGAGGAGAATGTAAACAGATGCGCAAGAAGCGCTGAAATAACATCGGTCAATGATAAAAGTTTGGCGGTATATTTTGTGGATAACACAGCAGGGTGGCGACAAAGTTAACAAGTTTAATGTGGAAGCCGTTAAAACAACCCAAAATTCTAGCTTACATAGCTCGTTTGATAAGGGGATGATGTATGGGGGCAGTAAGGTAGTAGTAATCTATTAAAGGTACTGCAGTTAAAACTATGCTAGTTGGATCTTGGGATGGAGCTGGCAGTCCGCTGCCAGATGAGCTTTCGCCTGTCCAAGCCCCTGTCTCTCGGCTCCTACCCACCCAAAATGGGCCTGGGGGCCAGAAGCGTTTACTTTGAAAAAATTATAATTTTCAAAGCAGGCGGGGGCAAAAAACAGCAGCTCTAAGAACCGTTTGTATAAAATCAAGTGTTCTTATAAGTATTTGGCCTGGTTATGGCGGGGGAGGGGAACGTAAAGAGATGCGCAAGTAGCGCTGAAATAATATCGGTAAGTGATAAAAGTTTGGCGGTATATTTTGTGGATAACACAGGAGAATGGCGACAAAGTTAACAAGTTTGATGTGGAAGCCGTTAAAACAACCCAAAATTTTGCCGGACACAGCTCATTTGCTAAGTGGACGATGTAGGGAGGCAGCTATGTGGATGACTTTTGGAGGCAGCTATGGAGACAACCTGTGGAGGTAGCAATGGAGAAAACGTGTGGAGGAAGCAATGGAGACAACGTGTGGAGGCAGCTATAAAGACAATGTGTGGAGGGTGCTATGGAGACAATTAAATTTGGATAGTGCCTGTATGTGGCAGTCCAAAAAAGTTTTCAAAACAGAGGAGCGGGTAGGTGGCCCTCTAGAAAATTAAATACATAGAGTACCTGTATGTGGCACTCCCAAAAATTGTTTAAAACAAAGGACCGGGTAGGTGGCCCTCCAGAAATATTAGACACTTAGAGTACTATAGCTAGAGCCAGTTGGCCCTGGCAAAAAATAGCCAGTTTCCTCTGCTTTAGTGTACAAAGAGGAGGAGAAGGAGGAAAATGAGGAGGAGGAGTGCATACATTATACAGGTAGAGCTTCTTTCACCTGGTGGAGAATGGAAATCCTGAGAAATCCAGGCGTTATTCATCCTGTCAGCGCTGTCAGTCGACAGGCGTGTACGCTTATCGGTGATGATGCCACCAGCTGCACTTTAGGACGATGGTATGGCAGCTACGTAGACTCCCATCACCATCTTTCGTAAAGATCAGGCCCACTGTGGCGGACGAGACTTTGGGGAGACTACGGTGACAGGTCCTTGCTGGGGTGTAACATATACAATGGCAAAGACCTTGTGAGCATACCCCTGCCAGGTGCTGGACAGCTGCTTACTCTCTCCCCGCATACTTGTTACCAGAGAGTATCAGTGAATCACTCCCTCTGCCTGCTCAACGCGCACAGTCCAGAAAGGGATATCTGTTTCTCAGCTTGTGCACGCAAGGGAACCTGTCTGGTATTCATAATGCATCTCCCTTCCACTCCCTCCCTCCAGGGATGAAGACGTTGGACAGATTTTGCTGTTTAACCGGTTGTGCGGTCAGGAGATTGAATACCCAGTAATCCGGATGCTGGATAATTCTTGAACGGAGGGTCACGGGATATCAGGCGCCTCAGCATGAAATCTGCCTATGCAAAACACCATAGGTCACACTCCAAGCAATTTCACTCCCCTCAATGCCTGACTTCCATTTTCTCTTCTCCTCCCTCACAACTCCTATTCTTATTCTCCCTACATGCTGAAAAGTTAAGAACTGAGCAATGGTCCCCCATCTTCTGTCATCGGCCCCAACATTCTCTCCTCTTTTCCTCCTCCCCCACCTCCTCCGATATGCGCTGAGAACAACCGGAAAGTGCCTGGCTATCAACAAAGGGAATCGTCTTCCCCTCGTCTCTTGTGTCGAGCGCAACGCTCTTCCCATCTCTGACAGAAGAGTTTTCTCAACAGGTCAAGCACGGGATGGGTGAGGTCTGCATGATAGGCGGCAAATCGCCACTGACCATCGTGTTGACTCTTAAAGTTACTCAGACCTGACAAATATCAGCATCGCACGTCTCACATCCTCATTGTACGACTTTGAGGAAGCCTGACTGACCCTGACTACCACATGTCTGGTGGTAAGTTGTTATCATCTGGGCAGTCTACAATTGCTCTGCGCTGACTGGTATATCTCTGGATAAATGTTAATGTTGAATTCCCACCTCGTGGGGCATCGTCGCACGAACAGTCGGTAATGGGCAGTTGGAGGCGTGCTGCGCGGGCCCTGCGAGTGGACATATGTGCTGGACTTTCAGAAATGTCACAGATGCGCACCTTCTTTGAGCAAATCAGACAGATTGGGGTCTGTCTTGAGGAACGCTGTACTATGAGATTTAACACATGGCCATGCATGGCTCATGTGTCAGTGCCGAGTTGCAGACCGCCACCATGGTTACGGTCATCGGTCACACCCAACCATGCCTGCTTCAGGTTCAGCGGTGCCAGCCACAGATCAGCTCCGCCTGATGCCCGTAATAGCTCTGGGCGGTGTGCCTTTTATCCCTGGCTCAGCATTTGAGCACCGTCCGCTGTTGCTTAGCGACGGCACTGTCTGCTGTGCCTAGAGCTACCGCTGATGGCGCCATCCCACGGATGGTAATTTGGGGAGGAGGTGGAGAGGGTTGAGGAGGCAAGTAGGCCTTTGAACCTGGACCGAGCCAGGCCCCGCAAGCTTGGTCGAGCATGTATGAGCGGCCCAGGTTCCAACTTCTTCCATCAGGCGCCCACCAATTTCCCTCCCTCGATATCATCCCCTTCCTTCCTCACCTCTTCCCGTCCCTTTTTCTCTCTCCGCACCTTGTCGAAACGGCGTTGGTCAGGGCATGGATAATGATTTGTCTGACACGTGCTGGTGGCTAGCGGGTTGGGACGCGGCACAGTCGGGAAAACGTAGTGGTCGGCTGGGGACCAAATACCGAGGGGGCCCGCCGCCCATGAGGTTGCGAAAGGCCTTGGGTTTCTACCAGCCTATAGGGCACTCTCTCCAGGCATCAATAATTTGGAGATGTGAACGTGTGAGGGCTTGGGCGTGTGGTGGGTGCAACTGTATTTCCTTCTCGCGCTCCATTGTCTGGTGGTAGGTGGAGTTGCGATACGCTGGTGGACACTGTGGAGGATCGTGGAGACGAAGGTGTGGTTTTTTTTGACTGGAGGGTGTTTGTGCCGGGGTCTTGGAAGGGCTGACTAGAAGACACGGCAGAAATAAACGGGGAAGGAGCAGTGGTGGTGGCCCGACCGGTGAACACCTTGGTTCCATTGAGGGGGTGTTTACATTCAATATCCTGCGCATCAATGGTGAGGGTTAAGCTAGTAGTGGTGAACCCCTGCTGATCCTGGTGTGGCACAGGTTTGCACACCAGCAGTCTGCTTGCGTCATCCGTGTTTCTTTGAAGAACCTCCAACTTCAGAAAATCTAGCCCTCGCACGGGAGCTTCACTACGTGAAACATTTGGCGCTGATGCACCAGCTCTGGCCCTGCCTCTCCATCTGCCCCACCACTGCCTCTTCCAATCTTTTTCTGGTATAGGACTTGCCTCCGTCTCACAAGCACGTGTCTTCACCTGGCCTTCACCCAGCTTGGGTCTGTCACCTCTTACCCCTCCGATCCCTCAGTTCTGCTCTCCCCCTCGGACTTCCTGCCCTGACACACAACTTCACCACTGTCTGACAACCGTGTCCCCTCTCGTCCGACACCCCTCTTTTACACAACTTCCTTCCACTACGTCAAGAAGGTTATCATCGACCCACACGACTGCGACCGGTGGAAAAACCTTGGGCATCTAAAGAAATATGCTCAGCAGCAACCTGACAAGTGGTTTGTGACACTGTGGAAGGGTCCCGAGAAAACAGTTCCTCACAGTTGGCCAGCTTCAAATGCCTAATTTTCCTACCATGGGATGGGCGACTGGGGACAAGGGGTTGAGGTGGAAGGAGCGGAGAGAGTGCATTTGGGTAACATGGTGGACTATTGCGTGGAACGGATATCACCGCTGGTGTTTCCGTTTAGCCCTTCCCCTCATCTCTCCGCGTTTTACCCGGTTTGTATGCCACTCGTTTACATGAATCGTGTGGTGGTTCTACCAATTGAATATGTTGCCCTCAGAGGTCCTCGGGCATTCGGCACTTCGGTGCATGAGGTTTAGGGTTTCACTGTTGCGTTTATCTCAACCTGGGTGCTAACTCTAGATACTGCCCTAGTTCCGCGACTGTGCGGAGTTGGAGTACTGGGGTGTGCCGGCCGAAAGGGGGGTGTGGTGTCGGGTGGGACGGGAGTGTGCGCTTATTGTATGAGATGTGAGGAGCATCGGTTTCTCGCTGGGGGGGCGTGAGGAGGGGGATTGATGTGGTGGCTTGCGCGCGTCCCTCCAACCTCTTCTTGGCTTTTTGTCCCCGACTTAGTTGATAAGGCATTAGTACTCATCCACAACATCACCTGTTCCAACTTGTTCGGGCCTCAACAGTGCTTACCATCGAGTCCAGTAAACTTGAGAAATGAAGGCTATGGGAGTGTGTAGTCCTCTGTCGGGCGTGTTCCCCTGACTCCCATCATTAGCAGGTGGTGTCCCAAACACTCCCCCCAGGAACGGCCTCATGGACCCCGCTAGTCATAAGTTGGATTGCCTCACAGCACTCGGTCCTCTACCCCTTTTCAACATTTCAAAATTTTAAAAAAAAAAAGTTTATTATATAACTCAAACAGAAATATAAACTGTAATTATTTCTTTTTTTGTGTTTTTTTGGTGTTTTTTATTTGTTTATGTTTTTTTTTATGAAACAAACGGTCAGAAAAATCGACAGCAACCACAGAAGATGATTGATATGGCTAGTTTCTAACCTAACACTGACAAGCACACAATAGAGTATTTCAAACATTGTTTCCACTTAATACGTTTTGCAAAAACGCTAATCGTAGCCTCAACAAGGGCTTTTTTGGTTCTTGGGAATCAGTCTTCTGACTAATAAATCTACTAGAACACATCAAACAAACGCTCTCATCTGACCAAGACAGCTGTATCTCTAACGGCATCCAGACAGAGAAGACCCGAGGCAGCCGGGGCAGAGGCTAGTATATTTCCCAGAGTTCACCCTAATCAGCCAGCCTAACCAAGCTATGAAGCTAAAGTGTACCACGTGAGTGCTGGATGTACTACAGAGTACTCCGCGCTGTGATTGGCCTCTGTTTCTTGGCTGGCCGCCAAAAATCTAAACGCCACGAGATGCCCATTTTCTCGGAGCGGGGCGAAATACTCGTCTCTGAGCACCGAGCATCAAGCTCGGACGAGTATGTCACTCATCTCTAGTGATAACCCAATGTCTAGGGCACATGCGGACCCCCCCAACATGTTGCTGTAAACCCCTCTGTCTGGGCCCAATGGTGGACCCCCACAGTGGTGTTAGTTGTAACTGCTGGCAGGGCACGTGGCGGACGCCCCACATGTTGAGTGTAACCCTGTCAGGGCACATGAGGCCCTCACTGTGGATTGTAGCCCACTGTTCTGGGGCACTACGGGCGCCCCCACGTATGGAATTGTAACTGCTCCCGCTGACGTGACCTGGCACTGTGGGGACCCAAACATGTGGATGAACCCACGCGTGTCTGGGCATTTCAATGCGTTTCCTGAGCAACCAAATGCCATTTGTGAAACGTGGACCTCAGGTACCAAACCTATTAGCCCCAAAAAATTTGGTCAACTTTTTATCACGTGGTATGGCGGGCATATTAACACATGCACTGATAGGCTTTTTTCCATTTTATTTTTTATATCGTCCCCCACATTCCAAAAAATTTCAAGAACTTTTTCTTTATTTTCCGCGTGTACAGAGCTGATGTGAGGTCATGTTTTCCATTTCCTCTGCGCAACAATGTGTACATTCTAGTGAGTATTTCTATTCATGCCACGTACTGGGAAGTGGGAAATATAATTCAAAATGTGATAAGATTGACAAGAACCCATATTTTCGGCGATTTTCTGTGGGTCTTTTCACTGTACATTCCAATGGCATCTCTGATTGATATTCTTTACATTAATCAAGTTAACAGCGCTGCATCACTGTGAGAAGCTTAATCGGTGCTCGCCCTTCTCAGTGGTTTGACTCTCCAACCTCTCCGTGCATAAAAGTAAAAAATAGGTGAGCACACCACAAGTATAAAAAGGAGCGGGGTACTTTATTTCACCCAATGCTACGTTTCTGGATCCTCTTCAGAATCCTTTCTCAAGCCAGTTGCCAAGATAAAAGTTCATTCTTATATACAAATCTCTTACAATCAGTGACATTATCATGTGTACAAATGCTATATCAACATTAAACACATTCCAATGTGATCAGGATGGGGCACCATTTACTTACCTGGTCCATTCGCGATTCCCACAGCGCTGTCGGACACATATCCGAGATTCGGGTCTTCTTGGCGATTCAGCAAACTCGTGCGTCCAACCTTCCTGGCACGGTGTGTCCGCTTACTTCGCGCCGGGGTCCGCCGGAGTTCACTCTTCTTTTCCTGGTGCATGTAAGTCCGCTTGTATTTTGTGCCACTGATTTTTCTTTAAATTCCACCCAAACCGTTTTTTCCGATCAGTCAGGATGTGTCCTAACGGCCACAATCCCCTGATTTTCTTGTCGCATGCAAGCGCTCCCGGATTGCACCCCAACTGATGCGCGCCAATCGGCAATATTCGGACCAAAACCTGATGGATTCTGCTACTTATTGTGGACCCTTAGTAAATAAATGTGCCCGCAATGTGTACATTCAAGGATGACATTTTTACATTCTCAGCAGTTAAAATTAATCAACTATTCTACATAAACATCATTTATTTAGTGCAGAGTGGACAGTGTTTCTTCTTGTCCTCCCCTCACTTTTCTGTACTAACATAACCGGCTTCTTCAAGATCCTGCCCCTCGCCCGGACCGTCCTAATAATTCCACATACGCATGTCTGCTAATGGGCGAACACACAGCCAATCAAATCTCCCTATCTATATCACACCC
Source organism: Engystomops pustulosus (assembly GCA_019512145.1). Taxonomy (NCBI): domain Eukaryota; kingdom Metazoa; phylum Chordata; class Amphibia; order Anura; family Leptodactylidae; genus Engystomops; species Engystomops pustulosus. Next base: position 4,147 of record WNYA01000508.1, on the reverse strand, counting down.
CTACTATGCCTGCCGTGCCACATAATTTGGGTATGTGGTGTAGACACCTCTATTATGAGGACTAACTACAGATTCCGCCATATTGCTTATGGGAAATGATGCCCCATCTCCAAAGCCTTATGTTCAGGATTTTCCAGCACAAGCACCGCTTAGGCTATAAAAACGTCAGATGTGCTCATACCAACTTATAAGGAATAGTGTCTACACGCATGCGCCAAATTGTGTCAACGGCAGGCATAGTAGGCGTGTGTATGGACAAGGGAGATTTGATTGTCTGGTTCCACCATGGCAGACAGGGTAGTGGGATAATTAGGACGCCGGAAAGCAGGATCTAAGTTATGTGTCAGTACATCCTTCACTACTAAATGATGGTTTTAATCTGATAATGTCACTGCTGGAAAAGTAAAAATGTATTTTGAATGTACAATTGGGGCAGATTCCTCTCCAGTCCTGTCGCGATCCCTGTGCGTTGTCAGATGAGGATTCAGGCCCGGCACGATTCCACCAAGATTGTGCGCCCGATATTCTGCATGTGCCGCTTTGCCCCGAGATCCGCCGAGTTCACCTGCTTCTCTCCCGGGGGGTAGTAAAGTGCGGTCTTGCAACACGATTCTAAAATGTTAAATCCTGCGCGTTGTCCGAATCGTCAGCTCCTTGATGACCCACCCCTGATTTCTGTCACAAGCAAGCGGCAGCGATGCACCAAAATCAAATTGCATGCGCCAAAATCCGGGCAAGTCGGCGCAAAACGGAAATCATCGGGAAACCCGACCAAAATGGTCTGACAGACCCTTAGTAAATGAGCCCCATTATGATCACATGGAACATGTATTGCAGTGTTGAATGTTGATATACATTTGATATCACATGATAATGTCACATGATTGTAAGAGATTTGTATATAAGAATGAACGTTTATCCTGGCACTTGGCTTAAGAAAGGATTCTGAAGAGGATCCGAAACGTAGCACTTGGGAATAAGTACCCACTACTTTTTATATTGTGGTGTGCAGAATATTTTTGCGTTTTAACCCCTTCCCGCCCCTGACGTGATACTACGTCATAGGATGCGGGTCGTTCCCGACCTGACGTAGTATCACGTCATGGCGATCACCCGGCTCAGAGCTGAGCCCTGCGATCTCCGCGGGTAATCCCGCGGTACGCGGTCCTCCCCCGTCCAGCCCTCCCGTACCTATCGCCGATCGGACCGGCTTTTAACCCTATAGACGCCGCGGTCATTGTGACCGCAGCGTCTATAGTGAATCGGCCGCGACGATCGGCACCCTCCTTGCATGGCCGGAGGTGACGATCGTTGCCATGGCAACCTGAGCCCATAAGGCCCCCAGGGTTGCCTTCACTAGAAGCCTGTTAGGATCGTGCTTACAGCACGATCCTAACAGTGCTGATATCAGCCTATGCAGAATCATAGGCTGACTATGTAATATGCTGCAATACATTAGTATGTCAGTATATTACAATGACAAGTGATCAATGATCACTTTTCATGTCCCACCCTGGGACAAAATAAAACAGTAAAAAAAGTTAAAAAAAAAAAAGTGCAATTAAAAAAAATTATTAAAAAAGAAGTAAAGTCCCTTGACGTCCCATCCCATGCAATAATACAATAAAACATAAAAAGTGAAAATCAAAAAAAAAAACACACATATTGGGCATCACAACGTCCGTTACAACCCGTACAATAGAATAAAATCGTCACTGAACCCGTACAGTGAACGGCGTAAAAAAAACACAAAAAAACTTGCAAAAATTATGAATTTATTTCACATCTGACCTCATAAAAAGCGCATAAAAAGTAATCAAAAAGTAAAATTTACCCCACATGATACCAAGAATAAGTACAGCTTGTCCCCCAAAAAATAAGCTATAAACCAACTCTGTAACCAAACCAAAATATAAATGTTCTGCCCATTGTTACATACACGGCAAGCAAAAACAAGCAAATTTCTCACAAAATTAGTTCTATTTCTCAAAACAAGTTAACCATAAAAAGCCATAAATGGGGTATCGCTGTAATCGTGATGACCCGTAGAATAAGATAACACATTATTTTTATGGTGGATGGTGAACAGTCCGGCGAAAAAAATGCTAAAAACAAACAAGAATTGATTTTTTAACCACCACCAAGAAAAGAGTTAATAAAATCTGATTATTGGCTATTGAGCCCCACCGTAAATGATGTCCCTGAAAAGTGGATTTCATCCACACAAAAATAATCCCCCATATGTCCAAATTACAAAAAAATAAACATTTTAAGCCTGTAAGATGTGACATTGAGATCGTTATGAATGGCGCAGCTTCCCTTCTATGCCCGCCGTGCGGCGTACAGCAGTCACCACCACATATGGGGCATCCTTATACTCGGGAGAATTGGGTATCAAACTTTGTGGAGTTTTTTGTCATTTAATACTTTGTGACGGTTTAATTTGGCCAAAATTAATATATTGTCTAAAAAAATGACAGCTTGTAAATTAGACTCCATTTGTTTTAACCACTGTGAAGCATCTAAAGGGTTAACATAGACTTCTTAATAGTTGAGTTTTTAACATTGAGGGTGTAGTTTCTAAATGGCGTGATACATGGGGTTTACTGCTGTTTAGGCTCTCTCAAAGTCACGTAGACCTGAGCATGTGCCTCTAAATAAGGGTTTGGCGATTTTCATAAAAATGAGAAAAAATTGCACCCAAATTCTGAACCTCCTAAAAACCTAGAAAAGAGAGAAGATGCATACAAACCCTGTGCCGATATAAAGCAGACATTCGGGAAATGTTAGTTATAAAGTTACTTGGGTGCTATGACTATCTGCCTGAAAAGCAGAAAATTTGAACTTTGAAAATGAAAAATTTTCAGAAATTTTAGCCAAATTTCAATTTTATTCATAACTAAACACAAAATCTCATCAAAATTTTTCTATACTTTGAAGTACAATGTGTGACGGTAAACAATCTCAAAATCCCTGGATATGTTAAAGCGTCACAAAGTTATAACCACCTATAATGACACAGGGCAAATTTAAAAAATCAGGCCTGGTCCTGAAGGTCTAAAATGGCATAGACGCGAAGGGGTTAATGCATCTGTTTAAAAACGCATTGCAATAGCTGAAGAGAGATTTGCCTAATTAACCAGCTCTTAACATGTGTGTTTACAAAACACAACTGTTAACGCATTAAATTTGTAAACACAAGTGTTAACAGCTGTTAATTAGACAAATCCTCTTCAGCCGCCGGGCTCCCAAAATAAATGTTACTGATCCTGGGCATCCCAGGCTTACCACTGTGACATATCAATCCAGCCATTACTACAATTCCCAACCTCCGCAACACATTGCTTCTAGTGTTCTTTAGGCATCACCAACATATATACAATTTAGGGAGAAAATGCAGCTTAATATTCCAGCGAATGAGGTCAGGATGGCGAATACCTCCCAGCCACCATGTATTTCCCTCTGGTGCTCAGATAAGCCGGGATCATGGCAATCCATCACGCAGAACAGCAGCATGCTGAAGGTGATGTACTTGGCCTCATTAAAACGGTCGGTAATGTCCTCCCATGAAAAGCCAGAACACAGAGCTCACAGCGCCAGGAGCCCCATATAACCCAACATGGAGTAGAAGCATATCTACCCCTCTTACACTGAATGATGATCTCCAGGATACGTGTTTTCATATAAACTCTTGAAATGGTGGAGATGAAGTCAACCAGGAAACACAGATCAGGAACTGTATGGATGAGCAGAAGAAAACTATTATATTAGACAGAGTCCCTCCAGTCCACTTCATCCAAGAACTGCTGGGCTTAGTAACTGTAAAAGCAATGTAGACTATGAAGGACTTGGCAAGAATAGAAGAAATTGCTATGGAAAAGAAGATTCCAGTCAAAGTCTGTCTCATTATGCAGGTTGTATCTGGGTTGACCAAGGGAAGAAGACACAGAGGAAGCTCGAAGATGGGAGACCAGGAGGATGAAGCTCAGGGTGCGGTTATTGGCCTTCATGAGCGGAGTGTCCCAATATAAAAGACACTTCTGTAGTGTATAACAAGTCACTGCACAGCACAGTATAACCATAATACGAAGAATAACGCGATGGATCTTCATAGGAAAGATATTCATAGGATTTCGGAAGACATTTT